>PITA01010032.1:0-74195 GCA_004023965.1 Spilogale gracilis
GTGGTCATTTTTGCTCTGTATATATGTGCATGGTCCTGGTAATTGCAAATTCTCAGAAAGAAGCAGTTGATTTTCTGATTTAAAACTCCTCCCATGGGATAATCTCTCATTATGGACTCTATTTGCCTTCCGTTCAAGGGATAGTCTGAACTCAAGTCAACTCCTATGGTCACTAATCATTAGAGGATGGCTCATGAAAACAGCTGCTTCCCCATAGAGCATCAAGAGGACACCAGACACTAGGCACTCTTGCTCCTTTCTGTTGCCTTTTGTTGTCTTTGATTTGGGGTAATTTGGCTAATTTACTAAACAGCCACTAAGATCTAATTCCAGAGACCCAGATGGGTCACGTGCGGTTCAATGTATCTTAACTATGATGTGGTTTGGAGGACGTGATTGTTTTCCTTTATTATAATACGTTAAATCACTCCCATCCATCTGGTCAATTAAAATAGTGAGGCTTATGGCTGTTCATAATGTACAACTTTTCCAATGAGCTATTTTATCTGTATCTCATTTCCTATTCTTCTTATCCTTCTCTGTAGATTATCAAACATTAAGAACCACTATATACTCGCCTTCATCAGGTTAAAAATGGCTTCCCAAGCAGAGGCCGAATTCTAAAAACTGCCACTCGAAAGTCCCTCAAATGGTAGCTCTTCTTGGCCTAGATGCCCTTCACTTTGACTGATGGGCAAAACTGATGTAAGGAAATACTTCTATTGAGTTTACTTCTTTAAGTAACTTTAAGTAAAAAAAAAAAAAAAGAAAGAAAGAAAGAAAGGAAGGAAGAAAGAAAGAAAGGAAAGAAAGAAAGAAAGAAAGAAAGAAAGAAAGAAAGAAAGAAAGAAAGAAAGAAAGACTGTCTTGCCAGTGATCCCTTTAAGCCTTTTTAATTGCAAAGTTCTTTTTTATGGTGTCGCTGACCTAGCCTTAGCAGAGTTCATTTCAGAAATGTGCTGAAGTGGGTACCAGCACTGACAACTAAGGCTGAGAAATGTTTTAAGTATCACGACTCTACATTTTTCTCCTGTCTGTGAGGTTCAGGGACTCATCCTGTCTGAATCATGCCTGCCCTTTGTTTATGCATGAGTAAGATATTTTAGACACAGAGGACACAACAGAGACACCAGCCCTTCCTGGAAAAGTAAGACCTAGACCTCAAATCAGGGTGAGCATTCAAATTGTCCCCAGTGCCAACTAATTTCCAAATGTAAATACAGAAACATTGGTTAGTGGTCTTCTCCAGTTGTCCTATTGGCCCCCTAGCCTTAGGCAAGACAAAAATGTCACATATAATAGATCCTAAAATTAACAGCACATCTTGCTTTTCAGTTGATTAGATCAGCTGAGAATGAGGTCAGTTTCTTACCTCCTCCAGATAAGAGGTTATCATTGTTTGAGTATATTTAACAACACCACAGACATTAGGCCTCAGAAAATATCTGACAACTTAGAAGCTCAGAATATGGATCAAAAATAAGCCTGCAAAAAGTCATCAAGCTCATCTCCTAATTCTTGGAAGGGCCACACCTAAAGCATTCTATACGACTGAGGAAAATCTCTTCTTTGCTCACGCATGTGCTAGATAGCCATTTTCTGGGCACCTGCTACTTTATAAAACACTGTTCTAGGCACTGGGTATGCTCTCAACACAATGGAAAAATTCATAATGTAATAAATCTTACATTGTAGTAAGGGGGATAGGTAATAAACAAACAAAAAAATGTATAGTAGGAGTTAGTGCTGTTTTGAAGATAAAACAAGACAATATGCTATAGAAGAACAAGACTCTTTGAATGTCAAGATTCTCTGAGAAGTTGACATTTAAGGCAAAACTGGAGTAAGATAATGACACCCTGTGAAGATGTTGGCTAGGGGAAGAACATTTCAGACAAAGGAAATACATAGTGCAAAGGCCCCAAGACAGAAGGCAACTAGAAGTGTTCAAGACATGGCAAGGCAGGGTAAGAGAGAAGAGAAATATGAGGTAGGGTCAGGGCATGGGCAGAGGCCAGAACTCATGAGATCCTGAAGACTCAGTTGGACACCTCCATTTTGGCCTAGTAATAATGCAAGCTAGTAGAAGTTGATAACAAAGGGAGCCTTGTGACCCAAATATATATATATACTTTTAAGAGTACCCTAGCCTCTGTGAGGGGAATGGATTTTGGAAGCAAAAACAGAAACAGGAAACCATTTAGGCAAATGCAGGGGTCCAGGTGAGAGATGATGGAGGCTTTCAGTGGGTGGCAATTGATGGAGATGGAGAGAAGAGGGAAGTCTGGGAAAAATGCTTTGGAGCTAGAATGCCTGGATTTGCTGACAGACCTGAAGTGCAAAATGGGGGAGTCAAAAATGACTCTCTGGTTTTTGGCCAGCTCATCCATTCTGACCCTATTCAGTACCATGGCATTGGAAATTGGGGTGTTTCGGCCAAATGGCACCAGACGCAGGACCGACTGCTCTGTAAATATGAAATGCACCAGAGGAAAATAGTATATTTTGTAAACTGTCATCAGAGAAATCATCACTGTTCTGACTCACTCCGACAGAGCAATTTTGTTACTTGAGAGAGCCCCTGAGCATGCCTGCGTAAGAGTAGTATTCTTAACTTAAGCAGAAAGAGTGCATTTCCTCATTATGTCCCTGTAGCCGGGAGGCGCACGAAATAGAGAGTGGGCTTGGGATTCTGTGCTTTGTTAAAGTGAAGGGACAATCAGCATCAGAAACATTAGCCATGGCAGTACACGGGATTGCTCAACGATGTATGAAAAGAAGAACCAGTCATCTGAATTGAATTTTCAGCTGGAGCCTAAGAGGCCAAATTTAATCATCCACCTAAAATTATCACACAAGTCAATATTCCTCCCTTCCCCTTGAAAAGGGAAAGAGACTGATTCTTTATTTTTCTGTCACACAGGTGGCCCTGCGGCAGCTAACCAGCTGGCTGAAGTCTAAATACCTTCACCAAGACAAAAGCCAGTAGCGTGAGTGATGATCTTCTTGGCATAGGAGAAGAGAACCTTCCCCAGCCAATCGGCATGCAGAACTGCTATCAGATCATCACTGAACAGGAGTAGACTTACAGCTGATCAACGGAAGTGTCCAAGTCCCCGACTGGCTGCGGCTCGGGCTCCCAGCTCAATTCCACTTAAGGCATTGATTTCTAACAAGGTTCAGTCAGTTCCTTAGTTGGTAAGCCCTAGCTTACTTTTTTCAGACCCTGAGTAGGTATCTACACTCCCAGTCAATCATTTCAATGTATCTGCCTCAGAGTTGGAACGGGTCTGCCCCTAGAGAGAAGATTCCTCCCCCAAACCTCTTGGAAGTATAGATTTCTGAACGGTGTATAGAGTCTCCCTCCTATGTTGTCAAGGGGTGAAAAAATGCCTTGTATACATCCCACTTAATTGGGAGCCCACAATTAAGATCCTATTTGACCATGGCTTGTTGTCTTGCATCCCACGCACCTTGAAAGCTGGAAGCAGGAGGGTTTTCCTGAGGCATCAAAGCTGATTTATCTGCATAGGGTGAGGAGAAGGCCAGCCCCAATGGCCTCTTTGAGGTGGCACTCCCAAACCTTGATGGGTTTCCTGTCTCCATGCTGAAATTCTCCTGAGCATCTATGATATCTTCTGATTTCCAACTAGAAATCCAGGATCAAACAGGATCCTTATTGATCCAGGATCCTTATTGATCAAACAGAGACAGAATATTGAAGTTAAAGGGATATTTGCTAAACCATCTCCCTCATTTCAAGGAGAAGCTGAAATCCTAATGGCGCCTCCACCATGAAGGTTTCCATACAGGTTGTGTGAGGGTGAAGGCAGTGCTGAGGAATATGAAAATTGAGATTAGCAGATTTTCATCAGCAGATGGCCAAAGATTTCCAATTCCACTTGCTCCCTATCAGTGCTTCAGATTTCTCATTGGTAAGACACAAAGGAAGAGTCAGCAAGTAAAACACTAGACAGAGGAACATAAAGCAAGGGAATTAAATCCTCTCCTGAATGCAAATCCCATGTGAGGGTCAGAATAACTCCTTCTGACACATTATAATACAACTATGTTCCTTATTCCTAAGAAAACCAAAGGATGCCGTCCACTCTTCGGGAATCTCTTTTTCTTCCTTGTGATTGCTAGTGTCATAGTTTGCCATGTTCGCTGCCAGCCTTGATAGCTGAGCCTAAGCAAAAGGCCCTCCTAGAAAGAAGCTGTCACAGAGGCAAAAGAAGCCAAGCACCTATTACCCTAAAATCTCCTGCCACGAGCTCAGGGTGAAAAGTACAGTCTTTCTCTTATGTGCCTTGGCACATAAATCTTTCCTCTATCAGCTCCAGAGGGTGATTTTCTTCCTAAAAACTGAACATCAAACTTGTCAAAAACTTTTCCTTATTGATCAAACAGAGACAGAATATTGAAGTTAAAGGGATATTTGCTGAACCGTCTCCCTCATTTCAAGGAGAAGCTGAAATCCTAATGGCGCCTCCACCATGAAGGTTTCCATACAGGTTGTGTGAGGGTGAAGGCAGTGCTGAGTCTCTAGACTGGAAACGCACGACTGATTACAAAGGCAAGAATGCCAGCAATCAAAGCAGTGGGAGCTGGGGGAGGACAGGGAAGCCGGGTGACAGCTTGGCCCCCGCCCCACTAACAGGAGTAGTGAGGAAATCACAGGAGTCCCATAGCTGTTCTGTTCTAGCTTTATTCTCATCTCCTATGCTCTTGGGCAAAAGCACAAATATATCTTGTGAGAAACTTCATAGCCCTGGCAGAGGAGGAATGCTATTTTCGAAGGAATCAAAGGAGACTCAGCACAGACCTGAGGTCCCTGCCGAGCCTGCTCCTTAGACCCCTGCTCCTCGGGGGCTTCCCCCCAGCCCAGGAGCATTTCTGCCTCATTCTAGAGACAGCAGAGCCTAGCGTTATTCGGTCGGTACTTTAAATGCATTGCCTCCCTCACGCGACCAAAATTCGGTTACACTTCTTTTTTTAATAATTTATTTTATTTTATTTTTTCAGTGTCCCAAGATTCATTGTTTATGCACCACACCCAGTGCTCCATGCAATATGTGCCCTCCTAATACCCGACCCACCGTGCTCACCCATCCCTCAACAATCCCCTTCATTCCAAAACCCTCAGTTTTTTCTCAGAGTCCACTTCTACTTACAGGGGCAGAAAGGTAGAGGAAAGCCTTTCTGTTATCCTTTTGTTCATTAATGGTATCCTTTATATTTGAGTGGGTTTTCTAATGGTAAAGAGAGAAAGAAAGAAGGAATGAAAAGGGAAGAAAGGAAGGAAGACAGGGAGGGTGGGAGGGTGGGAGGGAAGAAGGGAGGAGGAAGGGATGTGAGAAAACACTCTCAAAATCAAAAACGTGCCAGTGGGGATGCTCCCCTAGCACCAAGCACAGTGCTTTCAAGGGGAGCACTGGGGGGGGGGGGCGGGTATTAATCACTGAGGGGTCACACAGCAGCACCCAGGGAGGGGGAGAGAGTTGCCTGAGCAGCTTTGCCAGAATATCATTCTCCTCCTCCCTCTAGAGATTTGAGGCTGAGCTACAACTAACAATTTGGAAAGATGTCTGAGATGTGTTAAGGGTAAAACACAAGATGCAGAAGATTCCATTTTTGTAAATAATATAGCCATAATTACAAGTCCCATTTCCCATATCATTACATATCATTACATGCCTAGAATAGTATGGAAGAACATATAGTAAGGGTAAATAGTGGTTTTCTCTAAGGGATGGTGTTATGAAGCATTTTCTGTCTTGAAGTATAAGATGGGAATATTTCTAATTATTAATCAGTATGTTTAGCCCCTGAACTAGACTCACCAAAACCCTTTACAGGTGCCATGGTATGAATCACATACAACAGAATAAGAAAAATGTTGCTAATACTCAACTTTTAAGGGAAAAAATGTTTTTGTTTTCTGCTCTAAATCTAGGGCAGGAAAATTTTGCCATATACTGACAGAGCAAAAGTTTAAGACTGAGCAAGATTGGAAGAAAAGACTCCATAGATTGGAAAGAAGACACACAGGGGGCACCATGAGGGACAGGAGAGGGTGACAAGAAGTCATGAGCTCCATGGAGGAAGGTCTGGCCAGCTCCAGGGAGTTGCTGGGAACTGAGAGTGACCAGGTTCCTTGGTAAGGACCACGCATTGCCACCTACTGATGTTCATTCTGGAATGACACTGATTCACTTCCCCACGTGTACCCAGCACTGCCCCGCACCTGCTTCCTACTGACCTCCAGTGGGAAACTCCCAGTATCAAGTTCAAAACACTAAATATTCATGACCTGTCACCTTGTCCCAAATCAGATGAACCATGTGCAACAGATCATGGTTATGGGGATAAGTAAAGCCTGCTATGGACTAGATGAGCAAATTTGCAGTTACTGTCAGGATGGCAGTGGGAACTTATCAGTCCTGATACATGACTATTTCATAACGTTTTCCTTTTTTGCTGCATGCACGTAGTAGTAACTTGGAGATGAGAAACATGTTTTAGGGGCGGCTGGGTGGCTCAGTTGGTTGGGCGACTGCCTTCGGCTCAGGTCGTGATCCTGGAGACCCGGGATCGAGCCCCACATCGGGCTTCCTGCTCGGCAGGAAGCCTGCTTCTCCCTCTCTCACTCCCCCTGCTTGTGTTCCCTCTCTAGCTGTGTTTCTCTCTTTCGAATAAATAAATAAAATCTTAAAAAAAAAAAAAAAAGAAAGAAACGTGTTTTAGGGACTCCTGGATGGCTCAGTTGGAAGAATGTGCAACTCTTGATGTGAGGGTTGTGAGCTCAAGTACCACAATAGGTATAAAGATTACGTAAAAATAAAATCTTTATGGGCAGCTGGGTGGCTCATCCAGTTAAGTGCCAACTCTTCAGCGCAGGTCATGATCTCAGAGTTGTGGGATCAAGCCCCATGTCTGGCTTTGTGCTCTGCATGGAGTCTGTTCAAGATGTTCTCTCTCCCTCTATCCCTCCCCCTACACTCACACTCTGTATCTCTCTCAAAAGAATGAATAAATAAATAAATAAAATGAATAAAGTCTTTTTAAAAAGAGAGACTTTTTTTAAAAGATTAGAGAGGGACAGAAAGTGAGCGCACGTGTTTGTGCATGGGGGGAGGAGGAGGGAGAGAGAATCTCAAGTAGACTCTGCACTAAGTGTGGAGCTCTACCTGGGGCTTGATCTCATGACCCATGAGATCCTGACCTGAGCCAAAACGAAGAGCCCGACACTCAACCAACTGAGCCACACAGGTGCCCCCAAAAGAAACGTGTTTTAAAGGACCCAATATGATTCACCATTCACTATTTATCAAATCTAAACTCAACATCAGTTCTTTAGACCTTTGTTCTGTCAACTTTCTGTCGGACCAGTTCAGGGTCTAATTCATGCCCTGATGATGTGCTTTTCCCCATTCATGGGTCCACAAGCACAAGTGTGCATGAGTGTGCCCATGTGATCCCTTCTTCCCATTGCATGCCGAGGCTCTCTGCCAGGATACCCTCTTCCTTCCATTTCTCTCCTTCCTTTAGTTAATGAACGCTGACTGAAGTTCTCTTTGGCTTTTGAAAACCACACTGCTTCGCAGTCACCTGACCTACCACTGCTTGTCTTCACACAGCCTGAACTGGGGGTGTCTCCTCAGCAACAGCAGTCAGTTCTCACTCCACAGTCATAGCCCCCGATCCAGCACTGCCCATCACCTCTGAGACAGGACTGGAAATCGACTGCTCCTCTACCAAATAGGATCACTCACTAATAAACCTACATCTAAACATTGTTTCCAGAAAGGACATTTTTAGACTGGAATGGGTTTTTGCTTTGTTTAGTTTTTAAGATTTTATTTATTTATTTGACAGAGAGACACAGCTAGAGAGGAAACACAAGCAGGGAGAGTGAGAGAGGGAGAAGCAGGCTTCCTGCCGAGCAGGGAGCCCAATGCGGGACTCGATCCCAGGACGCCGGGATCATGACCTGAGCTGAAGGCAGTCGCTTAACTAACTGAATCACCCAGGAGCCCCTGGAATGGTTCTTTAATACTTCCTGGTAGTAGTGATAGTAAGACTCCATTAACAGATCAACAGACAGTGGTGAGGCTAATAAGTGACATGCGCACAGAAATTTAGAGTTGACAGAGATCTCTTCACATGGAATGTGAAGGAATGGGATATCAGAATGTGACTCTGCCTCCATCTCAACTGAAGTTCCAAAAAAAAAATAGTATATGGGGGCGCCGGGGGGGCTCCGTCGGTTAAGCATGTGTCTTCCACTCAGGTCATGATCCAGGGTCTTAGGATTGCTTTCCACATTGGGCTCCTTGCTCAGCCAGGATCCTGCTTCTCCCTCTGCCCACCGTTCCCCCTGCTGTGTGCTCTCTCTTTTTTAAAAATACATTTAAAAATTTTAAATTTTAAAAATACATTTAAAAATAAAAAACTAATAATACCCAGCACTCCCAGCATGTGCCTAAAGATGGTCCCAGAACCCCTTCCACAACTCTTGGTCCCTGTACTGATATGAGTATGAGAAGAGGGCAGAGAGGCATAAGGACTTTTAGGAGGTGTTGTGATGAGAAGCTCCACAACGATATCTGCAGGCATGAGGGGGCACAGTGAGCAAGGGTTCTGGGCAGCCAGCTCCTTACATTCTGACCAGAGGGAGTGACTCTCAGGAGGGAGTGACCGAAATGTGAAAACCCAGTAGACCTGCCCTGTATTCAGTTTGTTTCATGAGTCTGACACCCAAATGAAGGTGCAAAGGAAGAGAATTTGGCTGGAGAAGGAGTTGCAGGCCAGTTCTGGCTCCGCCCCTGCTGGGTCAGAGGCTTCAGCAGCTGGAGAGAAGGTAGACATTTCTGGTCCTGCTGTGGTCACACCCCAACTCCCATAGCCCAATTATTGGGCACCAGGCAGTGCATTCCCCAGCCTTGACCTATGTGTGATTCCACATCCCTGAACGGGGTGCAGCCCAAGGGGACAGAACCATTCCCCATTTGAAGACCAGGGACCATGATTTACCTCATCTTGACTAGAAAAACTGATACCTCTTATGGTTTTTCTCCCTCTGGTTTCATCTTGTTTCATTTTGTTCTCCCTTCCCCAAAAATCCTCTGAATTCTGAAAGACTAATGAATCACAGACCTGCACCCCTGAAACAAATAATCCAATATATGTTAATAGAAAGAAAGAAGGAAGGAGAGAAGGAAGGAAAGAATGAAGGAAGGAAGGAGAGAAGGAAGGAAGGAAGGAAGGAAGGAAGGAAGGAAGGAAGGAAGGAAGGAAGGAAGGAAAGATCAATACCTATAACCTATATCTCCCTGGCTTGAGGAAGAGGGAAGGAGAGGGGAAAGACAGGGAGAGGAGGGGAGGGGAGGGAGAGGAGAGGCATTGCTGGTAAAAAGTCTTTGGAAGTATCAAAGAAAATAAAGGCAAAGCCATCTTTCCTGCATTATTCTATATCTGGAGACGGAGTTTGACCCAAAAAAGCATGTCAGTGAAAGCTCTCACCTCACTGAGTACTTCTGCACTATTTATCTGAGGGTCTAAATTTGAATGTGTGCAGGGCACCTGGGCAGTGGTTGGCTAAGTGTCCGACTCTTGGTTTCAGCTCAGGTCATGATCTCAGGGTGTGAGATCGGTCTCTGCACTCAGTGTAGAGTCTGCTCAACACTTTCTAGCCCTCTGCCCCTCCCCCCTCAAATAAATAATAAATCCTTAAAAATAAATAAATATGAATGTGAACCTTATTACACACCAGCATCACTTTTGCAAATGGCCACATGGCCTTGGACCAAATATGGGAAGACTACTTAGCACGATGGAGACCAATAAGACGCAATTAAACTGGAGGTGGGAGCAGAGGGGGAATGTTGGCAGACTAAATGTCCCTTATGATGCACAGTAATAAAATCAACAAACCTATTAAAAATAACTGTGCCACATTAAACTTTGGAAATCTCAACTTGATTTCTTTGAAATCACGCAGCAGGGTTAGTTCCCATTTTTGTAATGAGAATGCATTTTTATCTTACTTTTTCCAATCATAAGCTTGCCACATCTCTGGGTAAAGCTCTGCCTCTGGAAGGGTCAGTCTGATACTGGCAGATCTCAGGATGTGACCCCTACAAACGCAGAAACTAACATGCTCTCTCCAAGCCGAGCCCACAGCTGGGCCTTCATGCCATTCTTTCATTGAACAAGTAGACTGAGAACTCACCATGTGCCAGACATGATGTCAGGAGCTAAGCATGAAAGAACAAAGACCACAAGCAAGGCAACTGCCCTCCTCATGTAGTTCCGGAAAATTCATTTGGAGAATTAGCTGGAGATCTATGACAGGTAAGAGATTTCAAAGGAATTGTAACTCAACAGCAAATTAAGTTTAGGTGTGTGGGTTTTTGGGGTTTGGGTTCGTTTTTTCTTTTTAGCTACCCATACATTTTGCACACGACAAACAATCAACATACGAAGAATTCATCAGTAAGGGACAAAGGGTGCATTATAAGCAGGAAATTCCAGCTCTCTTTGTTACAGGGCACTGCTAAGAAAAGAATATGAAGAATAAACTGAGAATGTAGGTGAACAAATGCTGGTGGTTTCGTGTAGGTTCTACTGTTGGTCTTCACCTAGCAACTGTTGTCCAGTGTTCTACGGCTCCTTTCATCCAGGGAACATGGACGACTGTGGGAACATTAGAGTCAGGGCAACAGAGAAACGTATTTCTGTCCACCGATATTTCATTCTTAAACTCACACTCTAATAGGTAACTGCTTTTCAAATGGAACAAATTAGTCTCTACTTTTCCCTTAACTCCCCTTCCAAAGCAAAGAAGATTTTCTGTAAACTTGTCTCTCTCACCTGCAGATTCTGTCTCAGTAGATCAATGAGAAAATGTTTTTGACAAGTCAAATGTTCTTTTTTTTGTTTTTTGTTTTTTGGTTTTTTTCAGGGAAAAAACCCTCTCTATCCAAGCTGCCAGGACTGTGGCTTAGGTGTCCTCCATCCCCCAAGCTATCCATCCGCATTTTGCTGTAGACATTGCCCAGACGCCTTGGTCAGTGCACATTAAAGGCTTAGTTTGCTGCCTTCTCAGGGAAGAGATTTAACATTAACACATGTTAGCTGTTAAGAAACATCATTCTCCACTGAAAGAGAAATTTTATTTCTCAGAGAGAAAAAAAAATACAACATGTAGTCACTAGGATGCATTATGAACCTGTTATCGCATGTGGGATTTATGATCAAGGTCTTACTCTTCTACAAGGATTCTTCAGCGAAGGGCTGAATTACAGATTTAGGTGGACACACACACACACACACACACACACACACACACAGAGGCTCACACAAATCTTTCACAGACCTTTGGCCCCATCTAGTGGCCATATGCTGTTAGGTCTCACAATTGTTACCCTCGGATTTTGAGGAGGATTTTGAGGAGGCTCTGGCAGTGAAAGCTCAGGCGCTCATCTTCTAAACAGGCTTGGCAGAGGACAGAGCTGGCCAGCGCAGGAACTGTTGTGCCTCAGAACACTGTGCTAGGTACATGGCATTTCCTCACAGATTCCCAGAGAGAGAGCTGCAGCCGGATCTCATGGCATTTTGAAAGGAGCCATTCTCAAACCCATCTGTAAAATGCTTTTGCTGTGTCTGCTTAGTCACCTGCTTGAAGCGCACTGTCTGGAACACACGGGCGGGGGATGGTGTGTGTGTGAGAGAGAGAGAGGGAGAGAGAGAGAGAGAGAGGGAGAGAGGGAGAGAATGTTGTGGGAAGCAGCATGAAAATGCTCAGGGCTTGTGCCGAGCTCCACACTGCCAACTGGCAATGGGAAAGGACATATGCAAAATCACACTCCACATGGCCTCTAAATTTAGATGAGCTGTCAATATCCTGTACTAGAGAGGCCTTCTTTCTCCTTGCTCTGGTTTAAAGGCTTAGAAACAGAAGCCAAGCTTAGCCCATTTGAGAGCACTGGCAGTTTAGGTCCTGCCCAGAAGGATGTCAGACTGCAGCTCATGCTATGGACTGAGAGCAGTGGAGAAGCCAGCAAGCAGCCTCACAAGCGGAGACTCGGCGTCAGCCCCTCCCTTCCTGCAATGGACATTAAAGCAAATGGTCAGAGGACCAAAGAACTAGTCCTTGTCGGTCCCTTTTCCTGCTGCTCACTCCACCTCCCAGGTGCTGTTACTTGGCCAATCAATTTTAAGAGTAAATGTCAATGTCAACAGAAGTTGGTCGTACATGGACACCCAGATCCTATTTTCTGCAGCAAGTCTGTATTCCAGGAGGAGACGGTGGTGGAGATGAAGAGGGGGCTTCATCAGCACTGCAGGACTCAGAAGGCCTGTGGCAAAAAGCTTCAGCAACCCATCCGCCTTACAGAAGTTCTGGAGAACAGACTGGTGGCCAAGGATGACCCTGAGGTGAGGACCAGCACCCCACTCATGTCAACCCTAGCCCATCATTAATCTAGTAATCACTGCTCTATTTTTCCTCTGCCCTATTTATCTTTATTGCCCTATTTTTTTAATTATTTTTAAATTATTGTTGCTTGTCAGCAGGGAATTTAAAAGTAAAATGTGGTAGGACAGAAATTCACTTCTTAGACTCCCTTCTCTATTTAATTCCCAAGTAAAAACTGCATGCCTCACCATCAAAAAGATATTAGTTACCTCATTAACCCCCATCCTGTAGAACGGAGCTATTAATAGTATCTGCCCCATTGGGTTACTGTGAGAATTGCATTGATTGGTGTACAAGACTTGTAACTGTACCTGCCCTCTCAATAAATGTCAGCTACAGTTACTTAATCCAGCACTCCAAATGAGTGGGGTCAGGGGGCTAACGTAGATTATTTGCTCTTCAAAAAATTATTTTTGTAGGTTGCATGACTACGTTTTTAGGAAATGCGTGTCTTCTTTCCAAGACCTCAAGCTCCTTGAGGAGGAAGCATTAAGAGATGTCCCATGGGATTCTGCAGCCTCCCAATTCCATCCACATCTGAGAAGACCTGGAGAATTTGAATGGGAAGATGCAGACTCTGCTACTGCCCACAGGTGCCTTGGGATGCCTCCTTGATCACACGAAACAGCCTCCGGGACCCTTCAGAGGAGAGGGCCCCACCGTCAGCAGCTGTGATCACCTGTCTTGGAATTTCTGAAAACCCTTAGGAAGCATTATAGATGTATGTTTCAACTTTCAGGGCAGAGTTGGAATTTTAATTCATGAAACTATCTGAACAGTCCACTCAAGAGAAAGATTGACATACCGCGGGTGGGAAAAAACTGCTTCATTATTCATCCTTACTGGGAAGACAAGTAATTTCAGCCTGACGAGACAAAAATGAGAACAGGCAGACAGCGAGCGAGTGAGAAAATGAGACAGGCAGGCAGACGGATGGGTGGATGAACTGACGGACAGATGGACAGATACATAATATACACACACATACCTAGAATGATTGATGGATACATATATATGTGCATGTGTACCTACACGGAATGAGAGAGAGAGAGATACATACAGATACATAGACAGATCCATAGGTTACTAAGAAGAAAGGTACAATGAGAAACACGCTCCACAGCCTTTTTGTTCCTCGCCCCAGAAACACAATGGCATCCTAGATTCCAGCCTGTACATCGTCTCTTAAAAAGCTCATTGAGAAGTTCGGTCATGATCCTGTCCTTATCCCAGAGCTCTCGGGAAACCTTGCCATTAACTCTTACAATTGCTGCACCTGCTTATTCACTCCTGGGAAAATGTCAAGATCTTTTTCCTTTTGTGGAACAGAGGCTACAGTGAAGGCACTTTTCTTTCTCTAAGACTTTTTTTCAGATGGGTTTTCTTTTTTTCCTGCTACGATTCCAAAGATTTTCTTTTAGACTGCAATGGAAAGCACAAAGAGGCATTCAGCTCAGCCTGCAGATTGCTAGAAAACCCTTCACATCCCTCAGAAATTAGAAAGGCAGCCGCACTCATCAGCAATAGTGTATAAATTTGGAAGGAGTGATTTTATAGAACCAGACCATTTTAGAATGAGGAGAAACACTAGTCCATCCTCTTCATCTCAGAGATGAGGGGACTGAGGTACTTAAGATCTAATCTTCAACTACTCAGTGCCTCGTTTTTCTCATCTGTGAAGCAGGGGAATGATAGCACAGTGGTTAAATTAGCCGCAAGCTGATATTCAGGACCGTGATGTCAAAGAGCATGTGCTGCTTCTAGAAGCCCCCAACTCCAGGCTGCCTCCTCCACGCTGCTGAGCAAAAGCAAGCCTACCCTGGCAGCCCTGGAGCCCCAGCCCCCAGGCCTCCTTCACCCCAGATTCAAAAGAAGAAAATCCAGGCAGATGACCTGGCTATTCCCAGGCTGCCTGGCAATTACAATTCTGAGTGTTATTTACTCGCCAACCACATTAAACACACACCTGTGGTGGGGAATATTTAATGCATCTGTTTGGGAAACAGCTTTGCCAAAATTGTGCAAAAAACGCATGTGAGGAAATTATCTCTTAGTCCCTCGGTGGGTATTATGTCTTTTATTGTCTCTGTATTTGGAAGTATTTTCCTTTTTAAAGATGCAATTTTAAAAGACTGCTCCATTGAGGGCATGGGGAAGAGAGGAGCAGGGAGAGAAGAACACAGAAGGGAAACAACAGAGGGAGACTCCCACCCACAGGAACCTGAGCTTGGGGGAGTGGGAGCAGTCCACGGCTGCCCACACAGGGTCCCGGGAACCTGACACCCCTCTGGAAAAACAGGAACTGGATGTGAGGAGAAACTCCCAGGAGCTGTGTCAAGAGGGTAAGCCCGCCAGCTGCAAGCGGTAGGAAAAGATGCTGACATGTGACCCACAGAGAATGACTGGCCAGTAAGGAGCACCCGGCAGATGAAAGAGATCAGAGAACATGGCAAGAGTGGGGAGTAGACTTCTGGGGCGACAGCCTCCCCCAAAAGCTAAAGAGGAAATCTTTAGGAGTTTTATAGGTCTCAATTTCAGAAGGTCAAACTTTTCCAGAGGAGAGAGGAAAATGATAGTTGTCTCGACTAGAACCAACAAGATCATCACAGGAGGGAGGAAGGCAAGCAAGCCTCTGGAGACAGGACGGAAATGTGGCCTACAGTGTTAGCACTTGTCCCTCTCCACCCATCCCAAACAGCAATGTCCACGTGGATGGATCAAGGTTGAAAATATGAACTGGGGCGCGCCTGGGTGGCTCAGTCCATTAAGAGTCTGCCTTGGAGCTCAGGTCATGATCTCAGGGTCCTGGCATCGAGTCCCTGCATCAGGCTCCCTGCTCAGCGAGGAGCCTGCTTCTCCCCCTGCTCATGCTTGCTCTCTCTCTCTCTCTCTCTCTAATAAATTAATAAAATCTGAAAATAACATAAAATAGAATAAAATAAAATATGAATTGGGTCTTGGGAGGAACAGCTCAGAGCTTTTAGGTCGGCAATAAACATGGCTACTTTCTTTCTGGATTCGTCTACATCTTAGATGAAAGCATGAGGGTGTGCCCTCCTGAGGGCGGCCCCTCACCTGAGAATTGTCTAGGTGCCGGACAGGAGAGAACATGGAAGTGGCCACACGTGTCATGACCTGGCCTTCCTCTATACTGTCCAAGGCCACAGAAGGCTATTTCTAGCCCAGGAAAATGAGGCTGTAAGTATTTTACCTAAGCTTGCCAGCAGCCATACTGGGGCTTGTGCTGGAGGCCAGACAGCAAGGAGGAATGACCTCTACCTGGCTCTGTACTCTGTGAACGTGCTTTCGGGAAGGTCCAAGGAAGGGCGTGTCACAAGAGAAGGACGGCAGCCTGTACAAAGCAATTGCACAAAGCAATTCCCAAGAGCCATCTCAGGGAACCTGAGGCCAATAGAAAGCTCCCAAACCTCGAAAAGAGTAGGAAAGAGGACTAGGAAGACTCATAGCCCCATCGGTCTGAGCAGCTTAAGCAGCATCTGGCCTAACCAGACCTGGGTAGCTAAAACTGACCGGACAGCATAAGAAGGGCATCCAAGAACATCTTAGTGGGACTTCCCACATAATTCAAGACCCGGAGCACAGAATTACAGCTATAGCTCACTGCTATAAGAATGTTATAAGGTTCCTAGAATGTTGGCTACATCTCTGTGGCCGCTTCTTTTCCCTTGTTCTGTCTTTCCTTGGTGAGCACCCCTAAAGTGCTTGGACCGGACGGCTCCACTTGCTGAAGGAAACACGAAAGGTAGAGAAAGAACCTCCTCCTCTCCCAGCACACTCAGATTGGGAAAGAGGAAAAGTCCCTGAAAGGGCAGAAGATGACAACTGAGAAGAGGAGCATGAGTTTCAGGCTGAAGCTCTGCAGCCTTCACAGCTCAGTAAGTGAGAAGCCAGTGGTGAGGCTTGAGGAGGGACACAAGCGGCAAGAACTCTGCTCTGAACAGTGAGTAAGAAGCCGTGAGTGCTGGTCTTGACTCTGGGGGCAAGTCTGACCTACCTCTCTGGGCCTGCTTAAAGTAGGAATTGGCTCCTTTACTAAGATGTTGGCCAGAGCAATGGTGTACTAAGGTGGCAGATGTGGGAACTTTTAGCCCTGAGTGCAGGAAAAGAGGGATGCGTTGTCATGAGAGCATTTTAATACAGTAATAAAACTGACTCAGTCACTCTGCTTTTTATTATCAGCCTGAGAAGGCGATTGGAAGCAACATCTGTGCTACAATGCTCTGCTATGTCACAGTGTATTTTATTACACACACACACACACACACACACACACACACACACACACACACACACCTGTTTGCTTTGAGGACAGAGAGCTCTTAGTTGTCAGGAAGTCCATGAAAGAGCTTTCCAGGGCCACCCAATAATCACAAATGGTCAGTGTTACACTAACACTGAAATATAATGCTGCTGAAAACTTAAGAGGCCTGGAGCACTGGGCTGCAGGAGGGCCCCAGAGAGACCGGGTCTTAATATTTAGAACCTGTCAATGTCGCCGTACTTCCCAAAAACATTTGCAGATGTGACTAAATTAAGGATCTTGAGGTGGAGAAATTATCTTGGATTATCTCAACAGGCCCTAAATGTAATCATAAGTATCTTTGGTTTTAAAAAAAAAAAAAAAAGAGGCAAAGGAAGATCTGACACAGGCAGAAAACAAGGCAATGTGGCTGCTCAAAGAATCTAGAAGAGGTAAGTAACAGATTCCCCCCTAAACCTCCAGATGAAAGGTGCCCTGCAGACATCTCCTGGATTTCAATCCAGGAAACTGACCTCAGACTTCCAGCCTCCCAGAATGGTGGAAGGATACATTTATGTTGTTTCAAGCTACCAAGTTTGCAGTATTTTGTTACAGTAGCCATAGGAAGCTAACTGGGGCAGGCAGGGGAAAGGTAACTGCAAGGAATAGAGAGCATCTTCAAAGGGGAATTTTGGTCTCTAGGACTTCTCAAGGTTCACTTCAGTCTGCACCTTCTCCCTGGGGCCCAACATTCCAGATCATCAGAAGAGGGCAGGATCTACCGAGAGATGAAGCCTCGTGAACACAAAGTTGGAAAACCAGCTTGGACAGCACCAATCCTCACCCCCCACCCCACAGTGTAAGCTCTGGGAAACCCTGCCCCAAAGAAGGTGGTGGCCATTCACCACCATCAGTAGTGCCCCTGGGACATTAGTGTAACTCTGCCACCAGACCAGAGTTCCCAGTTCAGACACATGGCCTGGCCAGGACATTCATACTCAAGTGACATCCTGAACAGTTCTTAGAAAGCCTTCCTCCGCTGGCTCAGCCTCTTGTTTCCTGTCTGGACTGCCCCTTTGGTAGACGTTCTTTGTGTGCCATTCAGAGAGCAGATCATTTATCCATGGCAGGAAGCATTTCATAGGTGACCTACTTTCTCATTCCACATGTTATAGAAACCCAAATCCCTGCCTAAAATGAGAAGAAGATGGAGCCAAGAATCCCAAGAAATGAGTTGTGTCTTAAGCCCCAATGGGCAGAAGTAAAATAACCAGGCTCACCTGGGCTTGACTCCCCTCCTTCCCCTGTAACAGAAGGAAACTTAAAAAGCAGCAAAATGTCATGAGAAATAAGGACTGATGCTGGTTAATAAATGTACTGAAAATGTGAACTGCCTCTGTGCCTTATCCCAGTGGTTCCTCACATTTTCGATCTGTGTGCAGCCAGGAAAAGCCCTATCCATGTTGAATTCTTGTGAATCAAAACACAGCTTCAGAGTTGTTCACTAAAGCAATCTCCCTGCAAATTCTTTCATAATGTGAGGACTCTCTTCTTAATTTATTTTGGATGAAAATCTGGATTCTTCCCCTCATATTTGTTTAAGAAGAGATGCGGATTTACAAGTAGAAATTCAAGTGAGTTCTGCTCCACTGCCAAGGTTAATTGCCGTCCTTCTTTCAAGGAAAGCAAGGCTTCTAAGCCTCAGCTGCACCGTTTTTGCAAGCATCAACCTGCGTGCCCTACAAGTGTTCCCCCAGCTATTCCCACAACCCACCCCCAGGGTGAGGAACATTAGGGCCACTGAGTCAGGCAGTCATCGAGGGTCCCACAGCAGTGAAAGTTCTGAACTTCAGGAGGAAGTCAAGCAAATGACGAAAAGTGATACTGATATTTTTAAATAAGGGAATGAACTCAAAATACTCTAATTCTATTATATAATGAGGGGGGTGAAACAAGGGAAGATAAGGACTGGAAGAAAAAGAAGAAGGGAGGAAAGCAGATCAAAATAAAGATAATAGATAAAGGAGGAAAATTAAATTATGGAAAAAAATGCAGGGTTTGAGGAGAAAGGTACTATGGTTCCAAAATTTTGAAAATCTCTTTTATCGCTGGGACTGTGAATTAAGAAGAGCCCCCTGGACTACTAATGCCTTACATTTGCACAGTGTTTTACAATTTTCAAACCTTCCTTTTGACCCTTAGGACCGCTTGAGGACATGCCCTTTTGCACACGAGTGAACAGAGGTGGTTGGCTTCCTGTCCCTACTCCGCCCCGGAAGGGCAGCGCCTGACACTCCGGCCACGTTCGCACACAGCACCTTTCCAGCTGGCCTCCTGAAACTCTGGGGTACACAGTGGCCCCGAATCCTTGCATGCTTCTTTCATCATGTGGAGGCAAACAGACAAGTACCTCAAAGTCACCCACATTTCATTTTACTAAATATGTTTATAATGTGAGTTTGCTGGGGCAGTTATAACCAACGACCATAAACTCAGTGGCTAAAACAACAGATAATCATTTCTTATACTTCTGAAGGCTGAGAGATCAAACTCAAGGAGCCAACAAATTTGTTATCGGATGAGAGCTCACTTCCTGACTTGTAGATGCCTCTCTCTCCAGGTGCGCTTGCTGAGTCTTCCCTGGTGCATGCTCAGGGAGAGAGCTTTTGTGTCCCTCCATTAGGACACTAATCCCATTATGGGACTCCACCATCATGACCTAATATAAGCCTATTCTCTCCCAAAGGCCTCACCTCCAAATACCAACATGTTGGGGATTAGGACTTTAACATAAGACTTTTGGGGGACACAATCATTTAGTCCATAACATTACCCAAACCACAGAATCCAGGGTCTGTCAGAAGTTTTCAATAGTAGGTAATAGTCTAGGTATTGGTAAAGACCATTGACCCATGCTGACATGGGGAGGGCCAAGGGAGGGTGGAAAAAGCAGACTAGAGGAGCTCCAGAAGGGCCCCCTCCTACCTCACCCTGCCCCAGACAGAACTGCAAAGTGTGGAGTGTTTATTGTGGATCCTTCCACCCCTTTCTCGGAAGCCTCCTATCCTCAGAAAGCAGCCCTCTCCAGGGAAGCCTAGCGTCTTGTGAGAACTCATTTCCCAAATCCAGTAGCCTACCTCACCCTGCTGGGACTTTTTCTCCCTACTATGGACCCAATGTTTGTGTCCTCCCAAAATTCATAATGTTGAAACCCTAATCCCCAATGTGATGGTATTTGGAGGTGGGGACTTTGGGAGGTAATTAGGTCATGAGGCTGGGGCCCTCATGGTGGGATGGGTGTCCTTTTAAGAAGAGACAGCAGAGCTCAATCGCTCCCTCTCTACCCCACCTCCCATTTTCTCCCCCTTCTCTTCTCCCTCTCCCTGTCATCCCCATATGAGAAACCCAGGAAAACATTCTCACCAGAACCCAATAATGCTGGCACCATGATCTCGGACTTCCCAACCTCCAGAACCATAAGAAATAAATGTTTGCTGTTTAAGCCAATCTACGGTATTCTTGTCATAGCAGCTGGAACTAAGACACTCCCCCAGCTTAAAAGTAAACATTTTTGTTTATTTAGTACGAAAGGCCTTAAGCCACCACCATCCCCAGCCCCAACTCTCTCTCTCTCTCTCTCTCTCTCACACACACACACACATACACACGGAGTGTTGTGCTGGGAAGTGTTCATCAGTCTGTCTCTAACAGACAAAATGCACTGACTAGTAAGATTTGCCATTTCAATAGTGTGAATACTACCCCTGGGGCTCATTTCAAATAACCAATATGATGTCGCTAAATGGGGAGTCGGGAAGAGAAAACCCAACAGGACATCGTTGTACAACATTTCCACCACACACACAGCAGATGCAGAGAGCTTCAAAGCATCAATCACTGTAAGATTAGGAAATGATGAGCTTTTGGTATGTATTACCTTGTTTCTAATAGAATTTATTGAATTATAGTTCATATACTTTAATTCATAATAATGATGGCTGTGTTTAAGAACCAGCTCACAGATTTCCAGAAAATGTTACCATGAGCTCTACCCCACCCACAGAGGGAGCAAATAACTGGCCCACTCAGTCTCCATTTGGGCCTCATTTCTGGTTCACCAAGGTGACTACAGAATGGTAAGATTGAGGGGCGCCTGGGTGGCTCAGTTGGTTGAGCGACTGCCTTCGGCTCAGGTCATGATCCCGGAGACCTGGGATCGAGTCCCGCATCGGGCTCCCTGCTCGGCGGGAGGCCTGCTTCTCCCTCCCTCACTCCCCCTGCTTGTGTTCCCTCTCTCGCTGTGTTTCTCTCTGTCAAATAAATAAATAAAATCTTTAAAAAAAAAAAAAAAAAAAAAAAAAAAGAATGGTAAGATTGATCCTGTGACTCCAAAGATCAACCACAAAAGTTGAACTTTTTTGCAGGTAACTTTGCAGGCTTAGGAAGTAGTTGTTTCCAATTAGAACTGTTTTTCTACCACCGCACAGATCAGCCTCATGCCCTGTGCCCTCTGCTGGTTCCCGGCCCTAAACTCCCTGTCAGTACTTCCTGTCAGCCGAAACACATGGTCAGGAACTCAGCGCAGCCCCCAAACATCGGAATAAAAGGTGACAATTCCAGTCAAGCACATGGTTGGGCTCGACACATATCTAATATGATTTCCCCTGTGAATCAGCTGCCTGTGTTGAGATACACAGAAGGCCATGCTGCTCACAACAACCACACATGTGGTACCCAGTGGGGTCTTTCTGAGAAAGGCTCACACGGCCTTGAAATGGCGCAGAAGCCAGCTGCCTGCTCTGCTCCGCCGCCCTTGACTAGAGTTGAGCTTCCTCATTCATCTTTCCAAGCACATGATATTGGAAAAAGGGATGGCAGAGCCAGCAAATCCTCTCATCAAAGAGGCATTGACTTTTAATCTTACAAATGTGGCTCTTTTCCATAAGGAACAGAGAGAATTCATTAGTAATCGTACTCCAGAGATTCAGTCTACCTCCATGTCTCTTTCTTCTGGCTATCTTATAATTATACCCCCAGATTCCTGATTACAGAAACTTCTCCCCTTAACCTCTGGACCGTTTTAGACTTTCTCCTTTGACAGTCCCTCCTTTTCTAGTGCGCCTTTAAAAAGAGACGATTCAGGAAATTGGCCAAGAAAGGGACCTTCTTTCCCAGCTTGTGCTTCACCCACAGATAAAAAGAGTAGGTGGGAATTGCCAAACTATGGAAAGAGCCAAAGTGCCCTTCAACAGATGAATGGATAAAGAAGATGTGATAAATATATACAATGGAATACTACACCTCCATCAGAAAGGATGAATATCCAACTTTTGTAGCAACATGGACTGGATTGGAGGAGATTATGCTGAGTGAAATAAGTCAAGTATCACATGGTTTCACTTACTTGCGGTGCATGACGGATAACCTGGAGGACAGTGGGAGAAGGAAAGTAAATGGGAAGTAAGGTAATCCAGGGAAAGAAAGGAAACAACAGAGACTTTGGACACAGAAACAAACTGAGGGACTTGGAGGGAGGGGGTGGAGGGATGGGAGAGCCTGGTGGTGGGTACTGAGGGCACCTATTGCATGGAGCACTGGGTGTGGGGCATGGGCAATGAATCTTGGAACAATGAAAAAATAAAATTTAAAGTAAAAAAAAAGAGTGGGTGGGGAGGGGGCAACTGGGTGGCTCAGTCGGTTAAGTGTCTGCCTTTCACTCAGGTCATGATCCCAGGGTCTTGGGATCGAGCCCCGCATCAGGCTCCCTGCTCGGCAGGAAGCCTGCTTCTCCCTCTCCCACTCCTCCTGCTTGTGTTCCCTCTCTCGCTGTGTCACTCTCTGTCAAATAAATAGATAGATAGATAGATAGATAGATAGATAGATAGATAGATAAAAGAAATGGGTGGAAACACTGCTAATGAGACCATCACCATCCCTAGAAAACAATTCCAATGTGTATCCATCCTCCTTAAGAGGGAACAGAAGCAAAATCTGCAGCTGCCCTTGCCTATGAATAAAAGGCACTGAAAAGCTCATTTAAAGCATGCGACACTACGCAGACCTGGTCATTGCCGCATCGTCGAGTCACGCACATAAGTTCACGTGTCACAAGCTGTCCATGGCATTGTTTTACCATCTGCAGAACTGCACAGAGGAGGAAATTACACAAATCAGCAGCCTTTACCACTTGCCTGCCCTGAATCCTTCCTCTACTCCCATAGAAGCGAGGCCATTTCCGAAGCCTCTCTATAGCAGGAAGAGCCTCCAGTAGGTGTGCACCTGCGAGCCATTGTACAGTGAGAGGCACGGGTGTGGGAAAGGCAGAAAGAGATGCTAATCCAAGAAGGAGGCAACATCGGATGGGGTTCCTATCTGCTTGTGGCAAAGGCATCGCTCTGCTAGTGGGAAGAACAACAGAACATCTGAGCGGTGGCGATGTCTCTCCCTGACTCACTTATCATTGCTTCTTTCAAAAAGAAAATTTCTCTCTAGCTTTGTGTTATTAGTCTCCAGTGATGAACAATAAGTTGGAAATTCTGAGAAAATAAACTGCTGAAATTATTATTCACTCCTTGCTCCAGATTGCTCTGTGAGCTACAGAATACATGTTCTGCATTCGGTGACTAAGGCCCTGTCCCATGTGTTTTCCCAGTTCAATCAACTGTGCTAAGAACTGTCACAATAGCCCTTGACGACAAGAAAATAAAATTTAGGGTAGAATGGAAAGCCTGACTTGCATGGTAATTCTTGTTTGCACCTGTTTTTCCCCCTCTCTTGCTTCCTCCCCCGCGCCCCACCATTGGCAATGTTTGCGAACCTTTCCATCCACCTTAATGACAAAGGAAAAGAAATGGGTTATTTTTCCAGTTTGGATAATTGCTTCTGAAATGTTGTCACAATCTTGCAAATGACTATATTTCTTTCATGTCAGACCACTGTGATTGCTGCACAACACAGGTTACAGTTTTGTTAGGTTTCTCGTCTGCTGGGAGGCTTGAGTTTGTTTTGGTTTTTGGGTGTTTGTTTTGTTTTGGTTTGGGGGGCTTTTTGTTTTTTTTCTTTTTTTAGTTTTTAAAAAAAGACAAAGCAAAAACCAAATAAGTCACCGTTATAACTTATGACAGAAAAATCAACATCTGAATCGAATGATAATAGCAGGAGCCAGGCAGCAGGGAGAGGATGTGTCTTGTGCCAAGAAAAGAAAGGCACGGGAAGTTATTTAAAACTGATCGAAACCCACTAGGAGTCACAATCCCATCACGGTTTCCCTTTGGAAAAGCAGTTTTCAGAAGCCCCAATTAACCTTAATTGAATTCTGCCTTAGTAATATCTGGAATTTTAATTGACTGGGAAGGTGACCATAAATTTCCGTTCATAATGCGGCTTAGCCATTAGTAAATCCCCGGATGGCACACAGCCTTGTCATGTAGGGGAGTTACTATTCTGCGGGAGAGGCTGATTTTTAGATCATAAAACAAACATTCAAAAGAGAAAGCCCCTCACTGTCAGAGCCAGCCTGAAAACAGCTTCAGTGCAGAAGTTCAGAGGAGAAATAAAGGATTCTGATGAACCAAAGATTCATGTTTGTGCTATAGGCTCCAATGTCTTCCCAAAATGTGACCTGAAGCGTCCAGCCCGCTAAACCTCCCTAAAAGAAATTATCCCCCAATCATTTAGGATAAGCATAGTATCATTCGTGTTTTCTTTTTTAGAAAACCAACCATCAGTTCACTCTTTTTTTTTTATTAAAACTGCTGAAGACAGGGAACTATCTTAAGCCTTTCAAATTGCCTAAATGTGGCTACTTAACTCAAAGACTCTCAATGAGGTGCCTCTTCAGAACCCCAAAGGCAACCAAAACTGAGGGAAGCCTGAGCCTGTGTGTTCTGAAGAAAAAAAGAAATTTCCCTAGTAGATACAGATTTGGAATTCCCTACCATCCCCCTAAATACACCATCTCCGGTTGAAAAACCATGGCTTTAGCCAATTTGAGGGGCTCCCCCAATCAAAAAATCAGGTGGGTTGATTCTCGTTTCATTAAATTGAATGTATGTTTGAAATGAAGTAAGTCACTAGTTATTTTGAAATCATCTAAAAATAGTTCAGATGTGATCTGACATTGTAGGAGGCTCCATGTCTTACAGAAGTTACTCTCTTGTTTCTCCCATTTTCACCCACACATCTTGGTCCCTGTACCATAGTCAAAGAAAAATCAGAGTATTTCCCCTATATAATGGTCTCCTTGCTTTTGTCTCATCCAAACCCTCACTACCATTGCCAGCACAGGCCATCAAAACCCTAAAATATCACCAGTGGGAGGGAAAAGTTCTGTATCTTAGCCAGGTTGGGGAAAGAGTGAAAGGGGAATTTAAAGAGTCCCACTTGGGCACAGGGAAAGCTTGTCTCTCCTCTAAAGGCTCCCAGCTCCCTTCTCACTTCACCTGTCACCATTTTGCAGGAACAGTTGAGCTGTCCAGTGGAGAAATTGGTGAGAAAGGAACCATGCAACCTCAAACTGACTCTATGTAAGTTCAGAGGACAGGGTCATTTTGTCAATTCTGCACAAGTTTTCCTAAGGCTTGAAAACTTGGAAGGAAATAGCAGCTATCAACACCTTTAATAATAATTAATAACTTTAGGAGCATCTGGGTGGCCCAGTTGGTTAAGCAACTGCCTTTGGCTCAGGTCACAATCCTGGAGTCCTGGGATTAAGCCCTGCATCAGGCTCCCTGCTCAGTGGGGGGTCTGCTTCTCCCTCTGACCTTCCCTCTCTCATTCTCTCTCTCTCTCAAATAAATAAATAAAATCTTTAAAATAATAATAATTTTACACATTCTCTTTTTCTTACCTAATTCAACTCTCTCGCTCTCTTTCTCTCTCCCCCTCCCTCCCTCTCTCCATTTCTCTCATACACATTTTGAATACTTCTCATCCAAACAACATCTTTCAGGAATGACACTGAGAAAAAAGGAGACAGAACTGTTAAGGAAATCTAGACACCAATTAATTTTGCCCCCTGCTTGCTACGTAACTTTTCAAGCCTCCTTGGTATGTGGAAATAAGAAAGTCAATGATTGATGAAAGTTAAAGAAGTTGCCTACAGAATAGAACCCTCATTATATTAATTCCCTCAATATACCTCATTTAGGATAAAAATATCAAAAGAGAACAGAGGGAATTACATGAGAAAATCTGGCATCTACACAGCATAAGTATGGGAGATTGGCATTCTCAGCAGACTCATACCTGTTTATCAGTTGGCCTGTTACAGGAAATGTTTCCAATTACTTGCAATTAAGGGAAAATCACAGAGCAAGCTCAGAGAGGAGACACAGGCTGCTTCAGAGTCAATCTTTAATATGCAGGTCAATATGTCCAAAGTGTGGTCAGTGAGATACCTGCAGTATAACGGCCCTGGACCCTCATCACCAATACAGATTCTTGAGTCTCGTCACTGAGAATAGGGCCCAAGAATACACACTTTACAAGCTGTTCAGGTTATACTTATGCTCATTAAAAATTAGAAATCACGGAACACCTGGGTGGCTCAGCTGGTTAAGCAACTGCCTTCGGCTCAGGTCATGATCCTGGAGTCCCAGGATTGAGTCCCACATTGGGCTCCCTGCTTGGTGGGGGTTTTGCTTCTCCCTCTGACTTCTCCCCTCTCATACTCTCTCCCTCTCATCCTCTCTCTCAAATATTTTTTTTAATTAGAAATTACTAATGGAGGCAACAATAATTATCATTTATGAGAAATTTTCTTATTGAGATTAAGTCAAGGGATGTCTGGATGGCTCTGTCAGGTAAGCATCTGCCTTTGTCTCAGGTCATGATCCCAGAGCCCTGGCATCAAGCCCTGCGAGCAGGGAGCCTGCTTCTCCCCCTGCCCTCCGCCTGCTCATGCTTTTTCTCTATCTGTCTATCTATCTATCTATCTATCTATCTATCTATCTATCTATCTATCTAATAAAATCTTAAATAAAAAAAGATTAAGTCAAGGTGATCTAGTTATTTAACAATTAAACTCAGGAGAAATTTTTTCCCAGGTTTATCACTGAGCTGACAAACGAAGCCAGATTTCTCATTTTGTTTTGCTTTTAAAATACGAATAAATGAATGTAAGCCCTCCAGGACTGGAAAGTCCAGTGTTTGCAGGGGGGTGACAGAATAACTCATAGAGTCCCCTGGGTCTACAAAAGTCTGGAAAAGCCACAATTCGTGATATTGACCAGGGGTCTGTCAAGTGACATAGTGAGTCAGCTAGCATTTGCTACATAACAAACCACTCCAAAACTTAGAGACTCGAAGTGACAATCACTTCTCCACCGATGGTTCCAAAGTTTGACTGGGTGGTTTTTTGATTTTTGACCTGGCTCAGGTGGGGCCAGGTACTGGAATGTGCAACCCATCTCAAGGAGCCGGCTTAGAATCGCACATCACATCAACCCCATTAAATACGGCCAAGGACTGACTATAGTCAAAGAATGGGGAAATAGAACCTACCTCTTTATGGAAGGAGGTGCAAAGAAATTGTGACAATGTGCAATTATAATTCATTGCATACAGTGTCGGAGATGCAGGATTATTCTGGAGCATAGGTGGTGCTGAAAATAGGATCAAAGTGGATACTATGTCTACGCCCCTCACACAGCCCAAAGTGTCTTGGCAGCATGGACCCCTTCATCTAGTGACTCGCACCCCCTTCACATCCTTTGCAACCATGTGTCCCTCTCCCTTTTGTTTTCTATGCTCCTTTTCAGAAACAACCAATCCTCTATATGACACTGACGTTATCAGGACTGGAAAACCTGGTAATAGTAAAACTTTCCCGCAAGTTGTTGAGTTTTGAGAGGTTTTTTTTTTAATGATTTTGATTTTTTTAATTCACATACAATATATTATTTGTTTCAGTGGTACAAGTCTGTGATGCATCAGTCTTACACAATACCCAGCGCTCATCACAACACACACCCTCCTCAATGTCCATGACTCAGACACCCGATCAACCCTCCCACCCCAGGAAACCCCCTCAGTTTGTTTTCTAAGATTAGGAGTCTCCTGTGGTTTGTCTCTCTGTCTGATTTCATCTAGTTTTGTTTTATTCAGGATACTCTGCCTTGATTCTTAAATTTCATGTATCAGTGAGATCATATGATAATTGTCTTTCTCTGTTTGACTTATTTGCATAGCATAATATCCTCTAGTTCCATCCACGTCATTGCAAATGGCAAGATTTCAGTTTTTTTGGATCAGCCTGGAAACTTCTGAATCTCCTTTAGCTTGTCTCTCTCCTTGTCTTCTTACAACTGGCCATTGTGTAGCCCTGTGAATACCATCTCTGCAATACTGCCTTGTCCCCAGAACAGGTCCCCTGCTGAGGACTCATGCCACCATCACCTTCCTCAGGCTCTCAGTATTTCTCCAACATTTGCTAGTAATAATGAGACCCTGGACAACTCCCTTCAGGTTTCCATACCTCTGTGTCCTCATCTGTAAAATCAAAATGGCAATGTACTTACCCATCAGAGTCGCTATAAGGATGAGAAGGCACAGCCCACATGGAGTATGGAGCCCAGAGCCTAGCACAGCAGAGCATGCTTACCGAACATAAGCTGTTCTATTCAGCCTATCGCAATTCATCCTTCTTATTTCCCAGATGGTTTCTCCAGCTCAAAAAACACATGGAGTCCTGTAAAGGCTTTGGAAGCAAACACCTCAACCCTGCATGGAAGGCCCTTTACATCTGACGCTGCCCTACCTGCCATCTTTCTTGCACTTCCCCTCAAAATTCCCTGCTCTTCTGACGAGAACCCTTATCCTTTTCCACCTATCAAAGCCATACTCATCCCTCAAGACACGTGCCCACCAACACTCTGTGACCACCTACCCACCAGGGAGCCACAGCGTGCCCTCAAATTCAGTCACTGTCCCTGTCCTGGGAAGCTCACCGTCTCCTCAAAAGACCCCCTCGATGACATTCTTTCTCACCCTGCATCGTACAACCAGCCTCAAACAATCCTTTCTTCCTTGGAACACCCAAAGTAACATATTCCCTTACGGCAGCAGTACTCCACCTTCTATTACAGTCTGACTCAGCTCACATCCTGCACTGCAATCTCTTAGAAACACGTCTTGTCATCTAACCTCCACAACTTCGCGTCGTCTAGTGTCATGCATGTAATAGACCCTCAACAGCCATTTTCTCAATTAAAGGACAGAACTAACCCCTGCTTTATCAGCATATTGGACCTTATCAGGCTGTGAGGTATTTTAAGCCATAATTCAGCTGAGCTGATATAATCATTCATCGTAAGTATGTTCACATTAGTATGTGAACATTCACATTAGTATGTGCCATTATATCAACACGCAAATGTGCACAATTCACTGCCTCAACTGCTTCCTATATATCCTTGAAGAATTTGTAGGAGCTAGAGGTTCTCAGAGCTCTCACTTACTCTTGATTTTTTTGCCCCTTTTCATAGGATCTCTGGATGAACTATTATCTCTGACTAATGGTATTTTAAATCTACCCAATGGTATTTAAATTTATCTGATGGCATTTTAAATTGATCTAATCTTTTTAATTTATTTAATCTAATTTAATTAAACATCATTTCCACCTGATGTTATTTAAATTACCCAGATGATATTTTAAATTTATCACAGAAGTTAATCAGAATCAATAAAATTGGTTTAGGGCCATGGTTCTCAAAGTGTAGTCCCTGGACCAGCAGCAGCATCAGGATCCCTGGGGGACTCAGAAATGCAAATTCTCAGACCCCAACCCAAACCTACTGAATCAGATATTCAGGTGTGGGGCCCCACAGACTGTGTGTTCACCAACTTCTAGGTGCTTCTGATGCTCAGTAATGTTCACGAACTTCTAGCGAAGAGATGGAGTGAAGTCATTTCTAGGCAAATAAACTGATAATGCAGATACATATGGGAAACAAGGTTTTTGATGAAAATCAGCTACCCCTGCCTGAGTTACCGTTTGCATAGATTTGCAGAAGACCAGCAGAGATGGTAGATGAGTGCAGTGGCTGAGACCCAATTTCTGTGATTGGCAAAGGTACAAGATATGCATCTGTTGACTATGGAACTGAGGGGATAAGGACTGTGTTATAACATGACACTGTCAACACCTAGAATTATTTTCAGAGCTGGATTTTTTTCCTTCACAAGCACAAGGATTTAGAACATGCTCCAAAGAAGGCAGTGCAGAAAATGTCTGAGAGTTTGGGTTTTCCCTTTGCAATGGGAGATTTGGAAACAAAAGGAAGGAGCAGAGTGATGGATTGCACACTGGCTCATGTTACATTAGACACCCACCCCCCCACCCCACCCCCACCGCCAGGCCTCACCTATAGGTACTCAGGCATGCAAAGAGGTGGCCTGGGAGCTTTACCTGATCTCCCTGACTGCTGCTGGGGACCCACCCACTCTCACGCCCTCGCAAAGAGCACCAGGGTTGCCTTATTGACCTTGCGGACACCACAGGGCCAAGACTCAGAGAACATGTTGCTGCATAACTACTTAATCTTCCTTAGATCTGGTGACAACCTTCCAACCCGTAGAAAAACAGGCCTGATCCTGTTAGAGGACTTACTACTAGCCCAAGGGAAGCAAAGTCTGTAACTTTCTGAAAAGTATAGAGTATGGGCACGTAAAAGTTTACAATTTATTCTCTACAGACTGCTGTTGGCTAAGTTCCTTAATCGAAGGATTTTCAGTGATTTCTTAGAAAATCAATTGGCTGCAGAGATTTAATGATCTATCCAAGAGATGTGCAGGAGATGTGGAGAGAGAAAGAATAAAGCATGACACAATGCAAGAAACTTCCATGGAGATAAGAATCTGGCACATAATTTCCTAAGTTTTTTAAAAAGCAGGGTGTCTGAGATGAGGGCTAACAGAACACAGTTAGAAGTCAAAGTGAGCTCAAATCAGAAATGGTCACATAAAATTATGACTATAAAGCAATGAGAAAATAAATTAAGATTCTGAATCCAATGTAGGTTCTATCTGACTGTTTAATGGTAGACACCATTCACCATAGAAGAGAACATTCATTGACAAATAGCTTGACATAACTTTGGCTTTACTGAGACATAACTGACAGATAAAATTATAATATATTTAATGTGTACAGTGTGATAATTTGATCTATGTGTATAGTCCCATTAATTTTAGGAGCAATTGACTTTATGATGTCCCCCCTCCTTCCCAGTTCCATCTCCACCGAAACCTAAGGACTTACTCACAAATACATTTTAAGAAAAAGAGGTATCTTCTATCCTGGACAAAGCTGCAGAAGAACTCTCAGTACAATTAAGAACGGGATGAAATTCTGCCACAGATTTTTTTTTACCATCCTTTCTCACCTTTCAAATTCAGCGTGATTTATTCAGTACACAAATATTCATTGAGCTCCTAATAAGTTCCAGATGCTGTGCTATAAACTGGGAACACATTCAAAGAATTTGCAATCAAATGCAACAGACCAAAGTTTCATCAGAACCACCTGTGGTGCTTGTTAAAATACTGATTTCCAGGCCCTGCTCCAAACCTTCATCAGGATCTCTTGGAATGGAACTTTCGGTCCGTGGGCCTCAGAGGCCACAGTGAGTATTGAAGCCCACTAGTACGTGTTAGTGGGAAAAGCTTCTTCCCTCTTCTGCAGACTACGGTGCCTGTGTCCCCACGCCAGTGACAGCATGCGTGGCAGCCTACAGCAAATGCCCACTGTAGTCTGGCCTCTCACAGACCCCAGATTTTGGCAAAGGCAGATGGGCCACTAGAGGAAGGTTGAGGCCATCTGGCCCTCAGCTAAGGCTCTGGGACCATAAGGGAGGTCTCAGCAGATGCGGTTCAGGCTACTATGACTCGACACGGTTGTACTGGGCATGTGTGCTGGGGCAAGGTGGAGGTTCCCATGACTCTCCAGAACGAGAAAATGGAGGCAATGCTTTGGGGACTTCTATCTAAGAGTGTTTAACTAAAGGACAAAAGGTAATTTTTTTCTAATTTCACATCCTTTATCTGGACTTGAAATTTCAAGGGCATTTGATCACTGAACCTTAATTTCTTCCTGGGAATTTGATAAGGAGAAAGACCTCCTACCCAACTTTGGGGCATCTCTCTGTTGTTGGCATTTTATTCTTAGGCTACTTAATCTCCTTATAGATTCTCTCTCTTTTTTTTTTTAAGATTTTATTTATTTATTTGACAGAGAGAGAGATCACAAGTAGGCAGAGAGGCAGGCAGAGAGAGAGGAGAAAGCAGGCTCCCTGCTGAGCAGAGAGCCCGATGCGGACCTCGATCCCAGGACCCTGGGATCATGACCTGAGCTGAAGGCAGAGGCTTTAACCCACTGAGCCACCCAGGTGCCCTACAGATTCTCTTGATATGTGATGCTGAACAACAGGGCCAGAGGAAAAGGGTGCTCCTTCTTGGGTACTCTGTGTCCTCAACAACCTGGGCCTAATCGGTAGTTCCTAACAGCAGAAATTTGCTGAGGGCCTGTCGGCCACTTGTTCTGACTAGGTGTCCTGGAAATTAAATTTCTCTGGTTTAAATGATGCTACAAGTCATTGAGGGAGCGTGGAACTTGAAAATGTGGTGATACAGTGGTTCTGGGCAGTCAGATAGACGCATACTTGAGTCCTACAAGGCCAGGCCCACAAGCCCTTATAAGTGGCTTTTAGGAAGTGAGGTATCAAAGACTCCCAGACTCCTGTGGTCAGAGCAAGACCAAGAATGGGACAGGGACCCAGAGAGTCTATCAATGGTTTTAAATGAGGGTTCTCCAAACATGAACCCAGAACAGTGACATCAGCACCACCTGGGAAGTTGTCAGTCATTTCCGAGTCAAGTTGTTGGTAGAATTCCAAAAAAACTCCTTCCATGCCAATGCGCCCAACATCACTACACAGAGGTACAAGGCCAGAGGTCACACAACACTGGGAATGTGTCTGAAGGCTAGGATGCCCTATATAAATACACACACACACACACACACACACACACACACACACTTCTCTAGATGAGCCAGACTAAAGGATCAGGTTGTCAAATCAGACTCACTCAAATCAGAGACTTTCCCCCAAATCAGCTGTACTGGTAATGTGAAGGGTATAAATAAACAGGAGACCCAGATAAAACAGAGCAAGGTCTGCACGACTACCCAGGTCCTTCCTTCCCACATCAGACACATGTCCTCTAGCCCAGGGTAGTAATAACACATAGGGGTCTCTAAATGAGGTTTCTGCACCCCCTCTCACAGCAGGGCATTTTTAGGTGATGAAACATCCCCAGTTCACACCCAGATAGTTGTGCAGGTAACATCATCTCCTCCAGGGATCACACCTTATAAATGTGTAACGTCAAGGTTGGTTGACCATAATTAATCTTAAATCAGAAATATCCAGGGCAGAACATTCCATAGATAAGGACTCTCTTATCAAATGTCATCAGTCTATCAGGAGGTCCGATCATTAGCATGTTTACCAGGACTTGGCACCAGGCCACCTTCTTACTTTTTCCGCAGGATTCTCCCAGGAATCAGAGGAGAAATGGATCACTGGTGAGCTTCTTTAACTCCTTCCTCCACCCCAACCCAGGACACTTCTGGGTGGGCCTGGAAAGGCCCTATTACTAATTATGGGAGGACAACAAGTGTGAACTGATACTGGCCCAGAAAAACCAGCATATATGATCACCAGCAGGGTGGCAGGTGCCCACTGGAAGTTTGTAGGCAGCAGAAGAGAACCAAGATTTGAAATGCAGGGAACCAGAAGCCAGCATATGGAAAATTATTTTAATCTTCAAATATGGAAAATTATAACTGGAGGATTCAATTCTCATGGAAGTCTAGTCAAAATAAAAGTTCTTTTGTATCAGGAATAGACTCAACAGTACATGAAATATATATTTTTACAAATATAAATGCACTTAATACATTTTTCTTTTTTGATGAGAATCGTACAAAACTTTGAATTTACCATAACTCCTTTATCCCAGGCCAAAATCCTATAGTTCTAGTAAACAAGTTTGTCTATGTGTGATATCACAGAATTTAAGTATTCTTGACACTAATAAAATAAAATTAAGAAGCTCCAATCAATCACGCCAAAGGAAGGGCTGAATTATGCATTAGCTCTATAGAAATTGAATATCACAAAATCATTGTCATGTAAAGAGGCAACCAAAGCTCACTGCCCCAAAAAATAGGAAAACATAAAGGTATCCTAGAGAAGATATTAATAAAGATAGTATGTTATTTTCTGGATTCTGGAGCAGCCACATGGTGAGGTAGGAAAAAAAGAGATGGAGGGGCTGGACAGACTTGGTTTGAATCCTGGTCCTCCCATTCACTAATCACATGACTTCAGATGAGTCCCTTTACCTCTGGTGCCTCAGTTTCCTCTTCTGTAAAATGGGGAGAATATAATGGCCTACATCATAGGAACATCATAAAGATGAAATAATTGATACCTATAAAGTATCTAGAACATGACCTGGTGCGTACTAAGAGCTCCATTTGTGTTAACAATTAAGCCGGCAAGTTTCTTACCCTCTCCCATCCTCCATTTCCGCTCCTACAAAATGAGGACATAATACTCATCTTAAGAAGTGCAAGGATTCAAGGTTACTAAAGTCACTGGCATTAGCGGATATCAATAAATGAGAATTACTGCTCTTCAAATAACGGTGGAGGGAGCCAATGTGTCCCTCCTCTCAGCTTCCTCAATGAAGGACTCCTAGTCCCCTTGGGAGGAGGTATGGGGACTCCCGATTGCACCCCCCACCACCACACAGAATCCGGCCACCCTCCCCAACACACACGCCCTCTCCCCCAGCCGATTCCCAACTGCTCTAAAAGCAGCCACAGTTTTGACCTTAGATAACACAGTTAACTTATCCTTTGTTTTGAATAAACACCCCAAGTAACCTTAAGGCAGCAGAATTTCTGCCTTTTCCATTTGATTGCATGGTTTGGCTTTTTCCTCCCTTTTTTCAGTTTACAGTGTTTATTATACTCAGTTTAAAAAAAAATGAGTTGTTAATTGGAATGCCTGGGTTCTCTCCATGCCTAGAAATTAAAAAATACTCTTGGGTCCCAAGAAGAAATGGGTATTGATTCCACTTTAACAGTCAGGGATGTTCTCTGACTTCCAACACACTCTCTTCCCTTCCCCCTGCAGCCAGAAAAAAGTGCACTTTAGGTATGCAGCCTGACTTACCAAATGGACCAGTTTGAAGCCTTTATTTAAATAGCAAAAACCCTAAATTAACACCTCAAATCAGGTCATTTCAATGTTGTACTTGGAGGAAACTATGAAAAACTGGGAACTTCACTGAACTTCAAACTCTGGTGTCAGTTTAATCTACTCATTGATTTTTATTCATTTATAGACCATTAAGCCACACCATGTTACTCCAATAGACTCTCCTCAGATGCAAAGCCAAAGAAGCCCAATTTTACTACTCGGTTTCTGAATGTAAGAGCCTAGGTGCTACAAAGACCAAGATCCTGAACTAAAGACAGAAGGAGGGAAGGGGAAAGGGGGAATGGGGAGGAGGGTGGGGCATCAGCTCTGGTGCCTTGTCCACCTCCATCTATGTGCCTGAAAAGAAAAATAGCGCCAGCCCTGCACCCATCTATAGGACTCCCACCCAAGCAAAGTTTTGGGTTTAGGGTTATTTTTTTTTTTAAGATTTTATTTCCTGGGGCACCTGGGTGGCTAAGTCTTTAAGCATCTGCCTTCCGCTCAGGTCCCAAGATCAAGCCCCGCATCGGGCTCCCTGCTCGGTAGGAAGCCTGCTTCTCCCTCTTTCACTCCCCCTGCTTGTGTTTCTCTCTAGCTGTGTTTCTGTCAAATAAACAAATAAAATCTTAAGGGCGGGAAGGCAGGCAGAGAGAGAAGCAGACTCCCGGCCGAGCAAGGAGCCTGATGCAGGACTCCATCCCAGGACCCAGGGATTATGACCTGAGCTAAAGACAGATGCTTAACCCACTGAGTCACCCAGGTGCCCCAGTTTTGGGTTTTGTTTTGGGTTTTGTTTTGTTTTTTTAATGAGTTAGAGCTACATAGAACAACAGCTCTCACAGAGGGAAAATCACCAATGTTATCACAGGTAATTCCAAGTCATCCTCCCATTAAACTGTTTAATCTTTAAATCTGAATGAGAAAGATGCATGTTTTACCACCTTTCAGGGGCAGACCACTACTAATCCACACACAGAGGTCTGTGGGGTCATCTAGCTGGCCCCCACCTAGAAATGAGCCCTCCCCTCCCCTCTTACTGGGATCAAGCCCCACATCGGGCTCCCTGCTCAGTGGGAAGTCTACTTCTCCCTCTCCAGCTCCCCCTGCTCCTGTTCCCTGTCTCGCTATATGTCTTTCTGTCAAACAAATAAATAAAATCTTTAAAAAAATAGATATATTAAATATGAGCAGTGTGTCTAAGTTTAAATACTAATTGAATCACAGTGTGTAGGCAATTCACGTGTGTGTGTGGTATCGTGTATCCTCCTTCCTTCCTCCTTTTCCTTTTTTCTTTCTTTCATCTATTTTAGGCCCGAATCCCCAGGACTCCCTGCACAATGAAGGAGTGATAAATATTAGGGTCCTTGGTCAAAGGAATGAGGCTGATACAAAAGCAAAGTTTAGACAGAGCTTTATTTGGCGCTAAGCATCAGAATTTTGCTGACCGGCCAGGGCCCTGGCCGATCAGGGTCATTCCCAAAAGAGAAAAAGCGGCCCCACCTATTCTTACAGGCTACCTTTTATAGGGGAAAACCACACCCCAAGCTGACACAACTCACGGTGGCTTGCCTGAGTTAATTCTTTCACTCTGCTCTGACGTTGAATACCTTTAATCCCCACAGAGTGGTTTACCAGGGGATCTCCGTGGGTCAGGGTCGGGGAGGTTAAGGGGATTCACTGATTGAGTGTTCCCACCTGGTGGGATTTAACTGATTGGGCATTCCCACCTGGTCCTAAGTACCTGGAACTGGCTGCCCATTATTTCCTCTCCATACCTCCCGGGATGGGAGTTAAAGGGGGCTACCTGATTGGGCATCTCCCCCGACCTGGGCTCGCCTTTGTTTTCCAGGGGCCCTTTGCCCATTTCTTCCGGAGCTGTTTTTCTGAGTAAACAAGATGGTGGCCTGGATTCCAAAACTGGACCTTACAATAAACTCCTGAACAGGCTAGGCATCTGTTCTCATCTAAGCTCTCCTGGAATTTTAGGACATCTGGCTCTGAAACATTTCACAAAGCAGGACTTTTGATTCCAACTACAACCCAAGAGTAATCTCAGATCTGCCTAAAATCCTGGAATATACTTGTTAAAGTCCGATGTCGACCGCCTCCCCAAAGAGAAACCGAGGACGCTCAGGATAATGCAAATCACACAGTGAGGTTTATTTCTAGCTAGCTAGGGTCCAAGCATCTGCCCAGTGCAGTGGGTTTCAGCAAGGACCCCGAATGCAAGGGTCTAGGGGTTTATATGCACTTCAAACAGCAAGCATGAGTCACACAGGAATTGTCCACAGTTCTTGCAGTTTCCCACAGTTCACAAGTCAACTGTCCATAACCTGGTTAGGTAAGATAAAATTCCAAGAATGGAAGCAAGATGCATTGCCCTAATCCTGTTTGTCCCGATAAGCCAACACAGGCCTTGTAAAGGCCTAAACCACCAGGGAGTTATAGATAAGTAGAGGCCTAAGTCACAGGGGTTACAGAACCTGTCATGGCTGCCCTCAGGCTAAGCAGGTCACAACACTCAGCAGATCTAAATCAGTCATGGACAGCTGCCCAGTTACGGAGGATCCCCCAAGGAATGTTAACTGAAGAAAATGACAGTTATCCTTCATAAATGAGTATCATGGGGTTGACCCATTGCTGATAAAGAAGGTAGAGGCCTGGCTTTGGAATCAAACAGACTTGGGTTACAGTCTTGCCTCTGCCACTCACCAGCTTCTTGACTTTTGATTAAATAACCTCTCGGACCCTATTTCGTCACCTGTAAAATGGAAAGAAGTCCATCCACCTCATGGGGTTGTCGTGAAGATTAATGAGATGAAGTAGCAAGACCATCTGACCAGTGTAATGCCAGCGGCCTGTGGAGGCTCCTGGTCATAGTACTAATCAATATGAAAGGCTTGGATAAGCCCTGGCTCTGAGCTATTTTTATGATAAAGCACCACCCAGGCGATTAGCATCCCTCTTTCAAAGGTCAGCTTTCTTTGGTGGACATTAACAAAGCAAGCCTTCAGTTACCTCCTACCTGAGATCCCTGTTGGGAAATACTCCCTCCTCCAGGGGAGGTCACCCCTCATCTTGTGGCTGGTCACTGTCTGGGACTCCTGACACAGGCTTTAGCTAAATTCTGCTGCTCTCAAAGGGAGCCAGCAGAGAAAGGTGTGTGCAGGCAGCACCCTCCCTTCATTGTGCTGTCTCTTTATTCTCTGCATCACTCAGCCTCAGGCCACACTGGGGTGGTTGTGGATTTCCCAAAAGGTTGATGAAATTAAAGGGAATCACAACATTGGAAGAGAACACAAAGTTCTATGCTCCAGGATGTTTACAGCCTGCGGGAAATGGACCCAGGAAACTAACACCTCCCCACCCCCCACAAAGGCCCAGCCCACTTCCCAACACTGCTCTCCTATCCTCAGATCTGCCCACCTCTCAGGAACATGTCTTTCCTTTATGCTTCCCAACGGACAACACTTAGGAATAGGCACAGTATAGGATTAGTGACCCCTACAAATCCACCTCGCACTAAGACTCATTTGCCCTGCAAGACATCCCTTCCCTCAGATTCTCCAGAATCTACCTCCTTCCTCTACCAGATCTGAGCTAGCCAAATCATGCCCCAGAGAAAGGAGTGAGGCTGTGGCAGAATGCTTAGTGAAGACTTTGGCACTTCAAGCTCCAAAGAAGAGTCCAGTGAGATAGTCTTGGACCAGAACTCACAAACTCAAATGTCTAGAGCGGTCACACAGATCATGCCAATGAGTGAAGCAGGCCAGGTACAAAATCCTGGCAGGCTGAGAGAGGTATGCCTTGTCGAAAGGAAGCCACTTCTCCCACTCTCCCCAACTGTTAGCCCGCAGACCATGGGCCAGTGTCGCGAGCTCTTCCAATGGCTTAAAGAAAATAGAAATCTGGGTTTCCATATAAAATCTCTGAAGTTTTATGATTTGGCAGTCACTCCAAATTAAAAACAAACACTTTGCACCCCAAACAAAACTGAGCCGCCCACCGCACCTGCCTACACCATCTCACATCATGGTTTTGCATGCCCTCTTTCAAACCCATATGATTTCTTGAACTCCCGCTCTACAGTTTGCAAGGCTGACATTCTCACAGTGAAGTTAATATTCTATAATCACACAGAAAAATACCTTTCCTTCATCACCAGTCCTTCCCCATCCCCAAATCCTCAAATTCAAATTGTGCCTCTATGGCTGGCTAGAATTCAACCCATTGATAAGTACACACACACACACACACACACACACACACACACACACATACACACACAACGTCTCATCCAAATATCCCTGTGAGCAGCAACCTACAAGTGTGAAGAGTCAGGAAGTAGAGCTATTGTGTGTGTGTGCCTGTACTACTATTTTTCTGAGAACAAGGCTAGCTAGCTTTTAGAAGGATCAAATAGAATTTGAAAATCACCCTACTTTATATGGCAAGAGCTTTAAGAATATCAAATATTTCTTATCAAAAAAAATGCATTTGCAAGCAAATGCGTCAGAAGATTTTTTCCACGATTATCTCTTGCAGAACAGAGCAGTTTGAAACTAGAGAAAATGGGTGTTGCGGTGATAGAAGGGGGTGGGGTGTTGTAAGAGTGTAAGAAAGCCAGTCCCTGCAAATCTCAGACCCAGCGATGGAATAACTTCCTCCTACTGTACATGTGAGCCTCAAGCACAAGAAAGGCTGCATTTCAAGCAGAAAGCTCTTTTCAAAGCACAAATATTGGGAAAGTAGACCAAGACATCAGCGCATTCTAAACACAGCTGTGTTTGCCCACACCTACTCCCTGCCAGGCTGTTTGATTTAACCAGGCAACCCAGGGGTGAAAGACTTTCGCATCCAATTATTCAATCTCCGAGACTCTGGTTCTCCCAGCATTATTATGGTTAATGTTGGATATAATAAATTGACCTCTTTTTAAATGTTGCAGTCAACAGAGAAGTTTTAATAATCTTTACAGGATGAAATGTGTGTTTAGAGGGCTGTGATTTGTATTCATTCTGGGAAGGAAGACTTCCAGCCACCTGTTCCGAGTATCGTGGGCTGCTCCCGCTGGAACAAGCATTACCGCCCGGCTCCCGCCCTGCCGTAATGTATCTGAGCCCCAGCCGTCTCCAGGACAAGGTACTTATTAGTAACCGGTGTGGGCGGAGAAGAGGAAGTAAGATTTGCCAGTAGGCTGGGCTCCGCGAATCTGGAGGGTAGCAGACCATGGTCAGAGCCCTGGGCCCCGTGAGAGTGGAGAGACCACAGAAGTTGTCCAGAAAGTACAAAGCCCCCCCGGTTGTCATCAGGATAATGAGCAGGCCCGGCAGTGCGGTTATCTCCAGGCTGCATCATGAGGCTAGCGAGTTTGCAAGAGAGTGCTGCTGATGCCGTGTCAGCGTGTCCCTAGTTAGGGCCTGAGGGTACAAGCGGCTGAGCGTCAGCATCCAATAGATAACAACAAAAGCCATTATCTCTCTCCCGGCTGGACTGCCAAGTGCAGGGGCCAGGATTGCCTGGTGTTTGCAGTTTCCATAGCAGCGCTGTTTTGTTCTAGCTGGCAAAGTACACAGAGAGGACCGCATAAACGATGCAGGAAATGACATGAACAACGCAGGGCTGAGCCTGGGATCTCAGGGCAGACTCTGCGCTCTGTGAGGCAGCCGCGGAGGTGAGGAAGGATGCTTTTCAAGAGATGCCTGGAAACTAACAGCTCCTTCGAGCTCCGTGCCTGGCTGAGCATGGCCATCCATCTGAGCCTAGAGCTCTGGACCTCTTCCCTCCTTCTCCCCCAGCGTGGGAAAAGCATGCAGTGCCCTCAGAAAGCAGCTAAAAGGTTGACAGCCCCTGGGCAGGCAGAGGGAGGGAGGGAAGTGGGGTGCTACCTTCTCTTACACCCAGCACCTTTTAAAGCCTTTGCTTGACTCCCACCTCAGTGCCACTCAGCCACCCACGTGGCCACGGAAGGAGCACTGCAGAGGCCTCTGAGTCAGAGCCTGATCATCCCCCCCTCCACCCAGGCTAGGCTCATGGCTGCAGCAGGAGCCAAAGCCCCAGCGCCTGCACCGGCGAACACTGGACTAAAACACCGCTCGGGTCTATTATTTGCTGGACAGATGACTACTACTTGCTGAAAGGAAGGGAGGAGGAAAAATTCATTGTGTATGAATCATGCAGTATGTAACAGGTCCAAAATTCCCTTTTATTTCAGTTTTAATCTGTTGAATAGAGACTAAACTAGCCGTCTCAGAAAAGGAAGCGGACTTATCTGTGGCACTAAGGAAGTTCAGCAATTTCTTGGTTATTCCAACATCAAAGCACCTCGCTAGTATTTTTGGTGTTAACGTCCTCTAATTTATAAAGTCTCTATTATTCTTGTGCCATCCCTCTCACTGTTATTATTACAGCCTCAACCTGACAAATGGGAGAAATGAGAAGCCCCGTCAAGCTCGATGTTTGCAAAAGGTCGTGTCAGAGTAAGGGGGAGAGGTCAGGAGCTCTAAATCCTAGTGACAGACTCGTCTCACTAGTCTGGTGACACCTCTTCCCTGCCCTGCATGGACACAGGGTTGGATGCAAATGGAACGGCTGTGTCCGTTCTTCCTGCTCTAGGACGTAGCTGTTCGACTGGGACTTCTTTTCTGTGCGGATCCAGGTGAACAAACCGATGTAACCTAAACTTCGCCCCTCTCTGAGTATCTGTGCATTTGGACCTTCAGGCTCATGGTCTTCAACTTTTCTCATTTAGGTGAGATAGTATGGTCTCAGCGAACTCTAAATTAAAAGGATGGGAAGATAGACCCAAGATGGAAGGAGCTGGGGGAAATTCACATAATTCAAACTTCACAGTAAACAAAGGGCACTGGTTCGAAGGATTGATTTAACCTATGATCAAAGACCAGATCTCATTTGTTTTTATTTCTCCAGATTCATAACCAGTTTCCAGGCACATGCTACGTGCTCCTAATTATTTGTTTAAACTAATGATATTCCCCAGGTCGCAGCATCAGTGTGGAAAGAACTGTCTATGGAATACTTACATGCACACCTGCTGAGCCTCCCACCTGCTCCTGTAGGAAGCCACCCCCTGGGAGCTTCTGAGTTCCCAGGAGCCGTCCTGTCTCACTCCCTGCTGATGCTGGAAACCAGGGGAGGTCATGCCTTGAGGGCAAAATGCAGCAGCAATTTCTGCCCTTGTGCTTTAGCACTAGGTGAGGATTTATTTCTTTTAATTATGAGTTAAAAATGAAAATACTTGTCTCCCTGCAATCCCTCAAGAAACAATAGCAAGCTTGTCACCCATCCACATAATGTCACGTTCGTGACTAGCCCTCTGAGTTTCTCGCAAAACACTCTCAACTTGGAGAGATTTGGAGGGAATGACTAACAAAATAAAAACACAAATCAAAAAGCCTCTGACACATGGAGTCTATCATTCCGTATTAGCCGTCATTTACGGAGTGTTCACGAGCTGCCATGCACTGTGCTAAGCATGATACTGACACCTGATTTATTCTTCAAACGCTTGGAATTGACATACATCCTCATTTTCCAAGTAACGAAACAGAGCTCAGAGAGACAGAGTAGTCTGCCTTGATCACACAGCTAGTAAGTAATGGATCTGAAACAGGAATCAGGTTTGACCCCAGATTCCAGGCATGTTCTTTCCCCTTATGAGCTGTCCTTCCTGCCTACAGTGAGAGGCAGTAAACATGCTTTATAAATGATAAATGAGTCTACTGAAGTGTTCCAACCACTGCTCCCCAGACAGGTGGGAGGAAAAAGCATTGGAAATGCTCAGAATTTTTTTTCAATTTTTTTTGAATAGGTAAAACAAAGCAGGTTTCAAAAATCAAACCATCGTCAGAAGTACAGAGTGAAACATCATCATTCCCACCCCATCCTTGCTCATCTCTCTAAAAATGTAACCGCTTTATGGCATTCTGAGAATATCCTTCAGAGTTCCTTCATGCAAATATAAGCACATACGAATACACATTTTTTTCTTCCTTGCTTTTCACAAAAGGTAATGCACTCGACATCCTGTTCTGCAACTTGTTTTATTTTCCATTTAAGCAAGGACTTGTCAGTTTTTCCATACCAGTACATAGAGTCTTCCCTCTTTTTATACTGCAGCATATTACTGCTTAGCATTCTGTTGTATTGAAACATCACAATTGATTTGGCCAGTCCATAGTAATAGACAACTGAATTGCTTCCAGTCTTTCGTCACTAAGAAGAATACTACAACGAATGATTTTGAACATACACCATTTTATATGTGTGCCAGCATATCTATATGATAAATTCCCAAAAGTGAATTGCTGGCTCAGAGGGTATGTGTGCTTGCAATTTAGACAGGTACTGGCCCTGTGTCCTTCAGAGGACATACGCCAGTGGTGCTGACAAGAGATGAGAGCACCTGTTTCCTGTTGACCTTGACAAGAGCAGTGTTGTCAAAGCTTTGAGCTCATCCAATCTCGTGGGTTAAAAACATAGTATCTCCATGTAGCCGTAATTTTCTCATGTGAGGTTTAAGATCTTTGCATACATTTCAGGGACATCTATATTTTCTTCTCTTTTCATACGCTTTGCCCATTTTTTTTATTTCTATTGTTTTCTCCATTTTTTAAATAAGATCACTGAAGCTTAGAGAAAATAAAACCTTGTTGTAGGAAATAAAGTCATGAAGTGACTGGGTTCAGAATTTGAACCCAGGTCTGTCTGGCTCTGGAACCTGAGAGTTTAACGACCAACCCATTCTGTCTCGTGTTATTTTTCAAAGGAACTATTAATGGAGTCATTTGTTTAGAAATAGGGCAAAAATGAGATTTTGGTTGTCTCTCAGTATCTTTCCATAAGTATCACATGAAAAAGCAAAGATGTTTGAGGTCCCTCAGATCCATCTCCACAATGAAGATTTCAGAGTGATAGTGGGAATGACTGATGGAAATGCAAGAGGACGGTCTACACGGCATGAGTCCAATACCCTACATCCAGTGCGGCAAACCTTTGAGGAGTTCCATGTGGTCCTGTTCTCGACAGACATGCATTCTAGTTAGGAAAGGGAAAGGCCTGCCATGTGCGCATGACATGTGGAAGGATCAAAATCGGAAACAAACGTTCTAACTTTATTAGGGAATTAGATAAAATAATTAACAATACTAATTTGCCAGAAACATTAATTATTGTTTATTCATTCAATATTTTTCTTAGATTTTATTTCCAAGGTAGATAAGGAAGAATGTGCTAGAGCTAATAAAGGCTGGGTAGATGCTGGTTTTCTGTTGGGAACTCATGTGTGTCCAGGGGAGCTGATTCCTGATTCCCAGGAACAGAGCCTCTCCCGGAGTCACGCCGTCCAGCACTCACCAGCCCCTGGTCAAGATGGCAGGCTCCATGGTGAGCACTGTCGACTAAGCATGTCCATCACATCGACTATTAGTGCTTCACTTGGAACTTTAGGATAAAGTTATTTACTCTCCCTCTGAAAAGTGGGAAATAAAGTCACTTTTTGTTACCAGGAGGAGAGCCAGAAGGAAACAGAACTCTGAGATTTAAAAAAACAAACAAACAAAACCCATAGCTAGTGCCCTGATGATTCTGTGATGATGATGATGATGCCTTTGGTTAGCTTCACACAAAGCCTCGTTTGTGACATGAACCAATGACACTTCTTTACTACTTAAGAGAATATGAGGGAGTTTCTATGGTCTAAAGTCAAGAACTTATGTGGAAGATATCATGAGGATATTAGTGGTTGATCAGGCTTGAAGGAACTGGGTGGCACAGTATAAGGTGAGAGCACTCCAGAAAAGAAGAGTGGTCTGAGCCAAGGCAGGAGTGCTTTGGTGGTACTCGACCCCAGTTTTGTAGAACTGGCCTTTAAGGAGTGACAGTTAGTTCTCAGAGAGCCTTGGTGCTCCTCTCCTGGTGACTCGGCTGACACTTAGTCATCTTGTTTCTATGTTGTCTTGACTGACTGGAACCACGTACCATTTTTCTTTCTCTCCTCTATTGCTATGGATTCTCATCACTGGTATTCTTGCTCTAGCAAATGATGGACTAGTACATGTCCCTAGAGCATCAAGACTCTCGACTTTAAAAGATGCCCATCATTTAAGTAGACTCACAAAAAGAGCCAAGTGCAGGACACCTGGGTGGTGCAGTCAGCTGAGCATCTGACTGTTGGTTTCAGCTCAGGTTGTGATCTCAGGGTCATGATCTCAGAGTCATAAGACCGAGCCTTCCATCAGGCTCCATGTTCAGGGTGGAGTCTGCCTGAGATTCTCTCTCCCTCTTCCTCTGCCCCTCCTACTCATGCTCTCTCTCTCTTTCTCTCAAATAAATAATCTTTAAAAAAAAAAAAAAAGGACCAAGTGCACTCAACAGGCATATTCCCCACTTTTGCCTGCTCTATGGGAACCTCTTCCTTTAACCAAAGTTATGTTTACAGTACACAATCTTTTATGTATACAATAACATTGTCTAAAAAAATGTACATACCCTAATTAAAATATTTTTTAAAAATTTGTATTTATTTATTTGTTTATTTTAGAGAGAGAGAGAGGGAGAGAGAGAGAGAGCACATATGCAATGGGGGGGAGGGGGAAGGAGAGGGAGAGGGGCAAACAGACTCTGTGCTGAGTGCACAGAGTTGGATCCCACGACTCTGAGATCAGGACCTGAGCCGAAATCCAGAGCTGGATGCTTAACCGACTGAGCTACCAAGGAGCCCCTAATTAAAAATATTTTATTGTTAATAAATGCTAACCATCATCTGAACTTTTGGCAAATCATAATCACCGATCACAGATCATCATAACAAATACAATAGTAATGAAAAAACTTAAAATATTGCAAGAACTACCAACTGTGACAAAGAAACATGAAGTGAGAGGGGCGCCTGGGTGGCTCAGTTGGTTAAGCGACTGCCTTCAGCTCAGGTCATGATCCCGGAGACCGGGGATAGAGTCCCACATTGGGCTCTCTCCTCGGCGGGAAGCCTGCTTCTCCCTCTCTCACTGCTTGTGTTCCCTCTCTGGCTGTGTTTCTCTCTGTCAAATAAATAAAATCTTAAAAAAAAAGAAAAAAGAAAAAAAGAAAAAGAAACATGAAGTGAGCAAATGCTGTTGCAAAAATAGCTCCAATGGACATGCTTGACACAGGGTTGCGACAAACCTTCAATTTGTAAAAAATTCAGTATCTGTGAAGTGCAGTAAAGCGAAGTACAACAAGGTATTGCCTATATTGATTAAACAAGAAAATTCATTCAGCTCACTTTAGAAATAGTTTAGTTTTTGACAGGTTGATGGGACAGTGATGGGTAAAAAGGGGCTAGTTTTGAGTCTTATCTGTTACTGTGTAACAATGTGGCCAAAACGTTAGCAGCTTTAAAAACACATATAGTTGTTATCTTACAATTTCTGTGGGTCAGGAGTCTGAGCACAGCTCTGCTGGGTCTTCTGCTTGGAGTCCTAGAAAGTCACAATCAAGATGTTGAGTGGGCTGCAGTCGCATCTGAGACTCAGCTGGACAAGGCTCTGCTTTCAGTCTTGTTCAGGTTGTTGACAAAATGCAGCTCCTGCTGGTAATAGGACTGTGAGTTTTCGTTTTTTGCTGAATATCAACCAGAGGCAGCCCTCAGTTTCTAGGGTCAACTGCATTTCCTTGCCACGTGGGGTTCCCCTACATGGCTTCTTGCTTCTTTAACAGGAGAAAGGGGTGCCTGGGTGGTGTAGTCCATTAAGCGTCCGACTCTTGGTTTAGCTCACGCATGATCTCCAGGTCGTGAGAGTCCACAAAGGGACTCCGTGCTCAGCGCAGCCTGCTTGAGATTCTCTCTCCCTCCCCCTCTGGCCCTCCAGCTCGTGCTCTCTCTTTCTCTCTCTCTCCCTCTTTCTAAAATAAATAAATAAAAGGAGAGAGAGATTCCAGCAAGATGAGACCTATAATCCTATGTAACAGGATCCTGTGAATCATGTATACATAATCTCAAACATCCTGTCACTTTTGGCATATTCTATTGGTCAAAAGCAAGTCACAGTTCCTTCCCTCACTCAAGGGAAGAGAGTCATAAGAGTGTGAATACCAGAAGGTGGGGATGGGGGGCAGGGACCACCTTAAGAGTCAGAATCCGTCTGCCACAAGGTGAGAGAAGACTTCATCTAAAATTGAAACAAAAAAGTCTCCCTTTAAGTATTTTCATTTACTTGGTCTTGCAGACTGAGACCTGCACTCTCTCACCAAGCTCCCAGCCAAAATCAAAGAAAACCAGTTTTAGTTCAATAACGACCCACGTTCACCAGATGCATCAATGTCTACCTCACCGAGAGCACAGCACATTCTTCCACTTTGCCTGTCCTTTCTACATCTTACCACTCACCCCAGGCAGTGGGAGAAAAGGGGGTTTGTTCATGGGCACACAGGAGATAATGGGATTATTTCTGAGCTCCATCGGGGGTATACATTTGTGTGTATGTGTGCGTGTGTGTGTGTATGTGTGTGTGTGGTGCTAAGCTCGAAGGCCTTGTAGCAAAGATGATGGAGCTCCACTGAAGAAAAATGACAGCCAGAATAAGAAGACGAAGCCAATTTGTCACTTAATGCAGAGTCTGATGGTGCTGTAACAACAGCCTGGCACCGGATCCATTACAAACAAGATGACACTTCCCTGTGGGCTGCGCCGCGTGTTATTATAAATAAATACCGTTCGCTTTAGCATCTGCATTACTGTAGAGGACAGATTATATGTCAGCGCCATGGGCATACAGCCAATATCCCAGGGAGTACAATGGCCCTCCTCACTCAACCTACAAGAGGAGTCTTGCCTCATGTAACACTGTTTCATAAAGAAGCACAGCACCGTGAGCACAGAAAATGAACATAGAGTTTCACTGATATTAGGGATTCGTTTCCATGCAGGGCACACTTTAAAGTATGGTAGGTTTTCATTCCAAATGGCCTAGGGCCCCTCGGCAGCTGTGCGGCTTTTTTGACTGTTCGCCGCTGGCAGTGAAGCCCATGGGAACCACCTGACTCCTGAGAGTATTTCCCAAAAATCAGAGTTCGACTTTCAAGATGGAAATAAATCTCTTGGAGTTTTCAAATATCCCGTTGCCCTTGCCCTGACTGTTCCAAATCTGTCAGTCTATAGTTTTTAAACAAAGAAGTAATTTTGACCATGGAATAAAGAATAACTCTTTTCTGTTTATTTGCTTATGCCTTGCTCCACTACAGGGCTGGCTTTGATCTACCTGTGAAAAAATATCTTTTTTCATTTCCATGTCTATCCACCCATTTTCTATCTTTCTCGGTACCCCTTCTCGACATTTCCCTATCTCTTCCATTCTCTTCTTCCAGAATGCAGATAGGCTTGGGGAGAGGGCGGTCTGCCCTTTCCTCGGTGTAACACGAGCGCCCTTTGCTGTCCAGAATGTGAACAGCTCTGCATCCAACGGGGTTCAGAGCTGCGGAGTCCCTTGGAAGAAAACCTACAGACGTTCTCCCTTCTCTGAGCAAACTGAAGTATTGTTAAAATGAATAATTTATTAAGCCACAATTGTTTATTGACTGCCCTTTCATTATTTACTTTTCAGTTATTAAACACATTCGGCGGAGTGCCTGGGTGTCAGCCCTTAACTGACTTGCAGCTTCTTTCTGAGCCAATGATGTTCGCAGCCCTTTCACTCCTCTCCACACGAGACATTTTCGATCTCTTTTGTCAGGTCAGGGTCAAACTACAGTTGTTCTGTGATGACTTTATCAATTCTCAGTTGATACATTCTAAATGAAAAAATGCCTACTGCTACCTCATCACTGCTTAAGAAGAAGAGTTATTTGTGTAATGTTCTGTCAGTCCGGCAGGGTCTGTGACAGACGCAAGGAGGTGAGTGATATAAGGGAAAAGATGTTTTTAATGCCTTTTTTTTTAGTCTCCCTTCCTTACGTCAAGGAGCAGATGATAGCCATTCTCGGTTGTCCTTCCAAATCCAAACAGGCAAGGGAGGAAATGTCCCCCACCCTCTTCAGAAACTAATAGCCAGACCTGTTTTAAGTAAGAATGCTAATTATTGCCCTTCCCTTTGCATTAATCAAAGTCAAAAGCACTGGATAAACTGGAGAGGGGCCCCTTTCCTCAAGAAAATTCTCTGACCCATATTAGAAGGGAAGCATCAGTCTGCACCCCAAGCAGCTCCTGCTTTAAAGAGCAAATATTTCCATCATTCAGAATTTCAGGAATATATACCATTACCCTTAAATGAATGAGTGAATGAATAAATAGGCTCAAGGCAAGGAAGAAACGGAGACTCCCAGAAACAAATGGGAGATTTTATTCTAAAACTCAATTTTTAAAAACTTGGCTGATACTATACTTAATCTGCTTGATACTATATCAAGCACAAGAAAGTGTTCATACCTCTCTTGGCCTTTCACTCTATCTCTATCTACACATACACTCTCTGTTCTCCTGAAATCAGGCAATAGTTTCATCCTCAAATAGCACATTAGGAATTTATGTTTTATGACTTCCCAGAAAGACTCACACCTTGATATTTTCTCTCCCAACACTAATATTGGCAGGCTCAGCATCCTAGGGGCTGTGGGGAAGGTGGGGAACACAACAAGATATGCCAGAGGGTAGAGGGGGGAGGGAACTGGGGACAGACCTGACCTGCAGGTTTGCATAAACCAAAGCATTGACACATGTAATAATGTCTGTAAGATATAGTGCATTTTAATAGTTAGGAGCACTAAGTTTGAAGTGAATCTGACCTTCAGATTCCAGTGATGGCTTTGCCAAGTAATCAGCTGTATGACTTGAACTTGTCTTATAAACTCACCAAGCTTCAATTTCCTTGTTTGTACAATAAACAAACACATCATTTCATTCAGAGTAACACAGTATGCTAAAAGTTTAAATTTATAAATCTATATATTTTGTATGTTGCTATAATTTTACAGATGGTAAAGAAGACTCAAAATACTCACGGTTTGTTGTTGTGGTGGTCCATTTTAATTTCTCTATTTTTTTCCCCTGTGCATTCACATAAGAAATCATGATAGGGAAAAACTGTCATCTTGAAGTTAAACAAATCTTAGCTCCTCATCATCAAGGGCTATGAAAATTCGAGAACTTTAAGAGTCCAAAACTTTAAATATTTTTCTCTGTTGTGTCCTCAATTTCTAGTCCAAAATTTGGCATAAGGTAGGTGTTTAATAGAACTTTTATGACAGGAAGAGGTAACAACAGGAAGGCCAATCAAGAGAGATAGGGTTTTCCAAGCATATACACTTGGGGCTACACAGGGGTCCCCACGGGCAAGAAGCAAAAACCACATGCTCTCCTGAGCACATGGATATGGGCAGCATCCTCCCAGAAGCTGAAACCCTGAGCAAGGAGGACATCCAAGGGAGGAACCCAAGAGATATATCTGAAGACCACCTGAAGAGACATACCATTCAGGCCACAAGGAGAAAATACAAATAGAATTTCACACGAGGGAGCCCAAAATTAATTGTTCTGAATTTAATATTTGTTCAAGATCTGAAATTCTTCTCGATTGCCAAGCCCCAAAATAGAAAGTCTAAAGGATTGGCTATTTCAATGATAAAGCCAGGACCTTCTCATCTAGAATCCAGAAGATTTAAAAAAATAGCAAAAGAACCCACCACAGTATATTTTTGAAGGATGCAGACAAGAAAAATCAATAATTAGTCCCTGAACCCAGTAATTCCCTCAAATCAGCACCATTTGCTTCCTACTGTCTACAGTGAACAAGTGTATTCTCTCAAAACCAAGGTAGGCACTCAGATTTGCACTTGCTGATTTTTTATCAGATTGCTTCCCATAAGGGGATTCCCCCAATACTGATTTCTATGAGTTCCAACTAATAAAATTTTTTAAATGTAGTATAAAAAGCAGCTTTATTCCTAAGCTGGAAATTATAGCTCTAAATTTTTTTAATCATTACAATTGAAATATTTACTTTTATTCTTCCCGCTAAACTTTGTTTAACAATAATTAAAAACTTCCCTGGCAACACTAGGTAATACAGCCAGTTCAAAAAAGAAAAAAAAAAGTGGGGGCACCTGGGTGGCTTGATCAGTTAAGTGTCCAACTCTTGATTTCAGCTCAAGTCATGATCTCAGGGTCCTGAGAAGGAGCCCTGCAGAGCTCAGCAGGAAGTCTCCTGAGATTTTCTCTCTCCCTCTCCCTATACCCCTTCCCCCGCTTTGAAAAAAGGAAAGCGGCGAATGCAATGACCAAGCTTTGTGCAGTTTTGTGGAAGCAGCAAAGAGTGTTCCTAACACAGTTGGAGGGGTGGAAGAGAAGAAGGGAAGAGACATAGGCTTCCCAGGAGACTCAGATGAGCCTTAAAACTTACCCTCACCCGACTCCAGCTCCACCTGAATACAAATACAAATCATCCTCAAGTTAGGATCAACCCGATAAGCCCATCATCAAGCCGAAAATGTATCTATGACATCTAACCTACCAAACACTGCAGCTTAGCTTTGCCTTCCTTAAATGTGCTCAGACCACTTACATTAGCCTACAGTTGGCAAAACCCTCTAACACCAAGGCTACTTGATAGTCAAGTGTGGAATACCTCATGTAATTTACTGAACACTGAGCTGAAAGTGAAAACAGAATGGCTGTGTGAGCACACAATGGTTGGATGTGTACTGGTTATTTGCTCTTGTGGGTAAATAACCTTAAAGCCTCCACTGCCTGACAGCATGAGGGTTTTGTAGGGTATATCACCAGCCCAGAAAAAGATCAAAATTCAAAGTACGGTTTCCAACCAAATGTGTATCACTTCCACACCATCATATAGTTGAAAAATCATCGGTCAATCCATCATAAGTCGTGACCATCTGCATGCATGCCATATTTGAAATGAATGACTTTATCTGGATACCGAGTATACCCAAACCCAACAAAGGGAGTTTGTGATTGAGAACTTCCAAGTACTCTGAACATTACTCTGTTGTCACATGGAAGCCAACTGAATGATCTAGTCACCCATTTTCAAAATATTTTTAGATTTTGAAACATCTCAAAATAGTTTCAAAACAAGACCAGAAAGAGAAGGAAGAGAGGGAGAGGAAGAAGGAGGCTGAATCAGTCCCCTAGCAGAAAGGATCTGGAAATGTTCCTTTATAGGAAGAACTTTCTTCCATAAATGTTATCTGTCTACCCAGATCAGAATTTACAGAGAGCCTATCATCATAAACCCAAACATCCTTCATTATTTTTATTGGAGAAATGGAGGAAGCTTACTCTGCGAAGTGCTTTGAAATTTCCTGAGCAGTGATGCTAAGTGCAGGAAGGGGTTATTATGTCCCCCGCCTTCTTCCCTGATCCACAAGGCCGTCTCTTGGGAGCACCGTGCCTATTGGGAATGGATTGGCATGATGCGAGGTCAAGGAAAATGGTGGTGGAATGTTGGCAAAGATATCTACAAATGACACCCATGTCATCGCTTCAAAAATATGTTTCACTCAAATGGCAGCAAAAGAATTTTTGATGAGCTTAGAGTGAAGTAACACCATTATCTGACAATAGCCTGAGTTTTCTTGCACACCCTCCATAGGGATCTATTACAGGCACAGGAAATGGAAAGAGAAACTCAGTGTGTGATGAATGCCAGTTACTATTACTTTTTATGAAGCTCTTCTGGAAAGGCCCTGGGTAGAAACTGTAGGTAACAAGGTAAATACATAAATAAACAATCACCGGCGTTCCAGGGTTATTTGCCTCAGCCCTTTTTGTGAACTTGTTGAGACTTGGGGAGGTTATCAGAGAGATTCTAGACAGAGTGTAATATGAACTTGTCACTGTGGCAATATGCTGAACAAAACAAAGAAGATTTGTGGCTTCCGTCCGGGAGATCTGATGGATTAGGGCATTAGATCCTTCACTTGTTGGTAGGGGAAATAAAGAATACTCAAATCCCCCTAGCCTCGGTGTGTATGTCTTAGCACTTTACGGATGGTTTTGCTCGGATTCGGAAAGTCAGTGAGACTAGGACCCTCTACAGGCAAGTGATGGAAACATGAGAAGCCACACATGGCCTTGCTTATAATAAGCCAGGCTGATCTATATGTCACCAGGGGAGAATGTTCGGTAACAAAACAGACTTTCAAACAAGTGATAATAGCGCCTTATGCTTGCATGGTGTCTTTTTTTTTCTGAATGCTTTTTCCAGCATTTTACAAACTTTTATAAAGCGTCCCTCGCCAGTCATCTGAATGCAGTCGTATCTAGCGTAGAATAAAGACAGCTGGTCTGCCAGAAAGCAAATATGGTTTTGGGAAGAAAGGCTATTCTATAAGTATGCTTATGAAATTCTCTGATTTTTCTTTTTGTCAGGGCATTTCTGTATGAGAGTGGAGATGAGTACGGGCTCAGGATGACTCCAGGAGGACCGAGCTGGGGCATGTGCTGTGCTGCCCACACCCTTCATCCGCCCTACGGACCCAGTTCCAGTGGGCCAAAATGTGTTAAGTGTCCCAGGCAGTTGCAAGTGTGTGTGCATGTGTAGGGGCTGAGCTGAGTCGCAGAGGGAGCAGTGAGACTGTGTCACGGATTAATTCCAAGGGTCTCAGGGCTTTTTGCCACCAGCTGGCAGATCAGAGTCCCTTTCTTCCCCCTAGCGGCCTGGACCCCCAGGGCCCAGCCACCAGCAGGAATCACTATGGGGTCCCCAAAAGGCCAGCTTATAAGCAGCAACCTGTGCAGTCACATGGGGCCCTCACTGACAAGGACAACACCCCTGATTTCCTGCTCCCTTGTTGTCATCTTAAAATTCCTAATAATTTTGTCTTTGAATCTGTGTTGTTGCTTTTTAAAGTTGATTTATCTATTTATCGGGGGGGGGGGGGCAAGCCAAGCAAGAAAGAGGAGCACAGGGAGAGGGAGAAGCAGGCTCCCTCCTCAGCAGGGAGTCCACCGTGGACCTCGATCCCAGGACCTGGATATCATGACCTGAGCCAAAGGCAGGCACTTAACCAACTGAGCAACTCAAGTGCTTCTCAATCTGTGTTTTAGAAATTAAGTCTGATGTGACAATGGAGCAGAAGTATGAGCAGAGGAGAGATGTGTGTTCACGCGGGGTCTCAGCATGCCTTACCACCCGTTTCCATGTACCATTTGCAATGCCCACGTGCAGAATTCCAGCCTTCCCATGAAGCGTGGGAGTCTAGCAAGATTCTGTTACATCAGGACCGTGTGGTGCCCCCAGAGCACCAGCCCCCATGAGAAGCCACATTTTCTCTTAAAGCAGAGAAAGAAATGTGTTTGGCCTGAAAGAAGTCAAACATATCATGAGCAAGAAGAACAAACAAGGAAGCCTGTCATATCCTTTCCCATTCGTGTTACATCTGCATAGCCAGCCGCACACGGAAAATGATGACAGAGAAGGAAAAAGAAGAGGAAAGAGAAAGATGTAACAGCCTATAGTTCCTTTTCCTGTCTATCTTTCCTTATTTAGCAAGCAGATGGGAGAGATTGGTAGGACGTATCCTATCAAGTCAGAATTTTTCATGGGGTGGAAAAAGCTGATTTGAGTTCCTAGTTACATCACCGTTTTTAAACTTTTGAACGATTTAAGAGTACCCAAAAAACTAAAAGCAGTTAGCAAACCAACTGAAAAATATTTGTAACATACATGACAGAAAAATAACAAATTTCCTTAACATTTTAAAAAGCTCTTCCAAAACAGTAAGAGAAAGATGAACATTGCAATCAAACATGGGATTGAGCACATAACAAAACAACTTCACAGGACCAATAAGAAGCACCGAAAAATGTTTCAAAATTCACTAATAAATGAAATGAAAATAAAAACAACAATGATATATAAATTCCCACCCACGTAGTTAGAAAAGATAAAACAGAAACAGAAGCAGCTGGTACGGGTCTGAAGCTGTAGGTTACTGGAGGATACTTCAACTACAAATATGAAAATGCCAAACAAAGATAGCTTTCCTTCAGCAATAACATTGTTAGAAATCTACTAGAGAGATCATGGGACTTTTACAAAGACAAATACTCAAGGTTGTTCACTATAGCATTGCTTTGAGTCTCTAACAATCATAATAACCCCAACAGCCACCTATTGAGTACAGGTGTAATCAATTATAGTAAATCCATACTGCATATGCAGATGTTAAAAAAGAATTAGATAGGGCGCCTGGGTGGCTCAGTGGGTTAAAGCCTCTGCCTTCAGCTCAGGTCATGATCTCAGGGTCCTGGGATCGAGGCCCGCATCGGGCTCTCTGCTCAGCCAGGAGCCTGCTTTCTCCTCTCTCTCTCTGTCTACCTGTGATCTCTCTCTCTGTCAAATAAATAAATAAATAAAATCTTTTTTAAAAATTAAAAAAAAAGAATTAGATAAATTTATACATAATGATCTGGAATATGTATACAGCATATTGTGAATTTTTTTATTACAGAACACAAAATGATCCCATTTGGGGGAAAAGGTGTCTATAAAAATGTATATGTTCTTTTTTTTTAATTTTATTGATATGTGAGAGAGAGAGACAGTGACAGAGATAGCAAGAGAGAGCACAAAAGGAGAGGAGAGGGAAAAGCAGGCTCTCCACTGAGCAGGGAGTCTGATATAGGGCTTGATCCCAGGACCCTGGGATCACGACCTGAGCCGAAAATAGTCACTTAACCGACTGAGCCACTCAGGCACCCTGAAAGTTTATATAGTCTTATAAATTTTTCTGGAGGAGATCATATTTCAGGTCACCTTTGGGAGGTAGAATTCATCGTAGCAGAGAAAAAATAAATGAGACTCACCCTTTACGCATTTCTGCAACGTTCAAGGGAAGAAAAAAAAAAAACATGACAGAGCATATGTCTTTGCTATAAATTTTAAAAATTCAGATGTTGAGAGTGAATTAAAATCATTTACTGCATATCTATACAACAGAATATTAAGCAGCCATTAAAAATGATACTGTACATATACATATTGACCCCAAAATATGGTCCATGACATATACTTCTGTAAAAAGATAAGGATGTATTGAGCAACATGCGTTACACATTACATTTGTATAAAATTTTGTGTCTTTTGAGAGAGAAGAGTCAACTATCTGAAAAGATGTTCACCAAATATTAACAGCACTTACCTTTGAGAAGTGGTACTTTTAATGTTTTTTTCTCTCTTGTTTATGCTTTTCTATGTTGTATAATTATTTTTACAATGAATGCGTAACCTTTTATAAATCAGAAAAAAACAAAAAGCTATTTCTCTTTTGAATGCTTTAACATGAGTAAGAAATTTCCACAAAATGACTAAAAAGGAATGTCTTCCTGATTCCCAGGAGTATGCTTAAAAGGCAGCACGAATAAAATCAGAACCTGACTATTGTCTGACTTGAATATTTTTGCCACAATTTTGCCAACTTTATCAAGAACACTATGACAAAGCACCCTCCGTGCAAACTCATCCCTAATCTATTTATCCAGCAATGCGTTTGCAAACGTAGGGGTGCCTGGGTGGCTCAGTCAGTTGGGCATCTGCCTTTAGCTCAGATCATGATCCCGGAATCTTGGAATCGAGTCTTGCATCAGGCTCCCCACTCAGTGGAAAGTCTGCTTCTCCTTCTGCCTGCTGCTCTCCCTGCTTGTGCTCTCTCTCACTCTATCTCAAATAAATAAATAAAATCTTTAAGAGGGCGCCTGGGTGGCTCAGTTGGTTAAGCGACTGCCTTCGGCTCGGGTCATGATCCCAGAGACCCGGGATCCAGGCCGCATCCCGCTCCCTGCTCGACGGGAAGCCTGCTTCTCCCTCTCTCACTCCCCCTGCTTGTGTTCCCTCTCTGGCTATGTTTCTCTCTGTCAAATAAATAAAATCTTTAAAAAATAATAAAAATTTAAAAAATAAAATCTTTAAGAAAAAAATACAGTTGCAAATGTAGCTATTTGTACTAAAATGGTTTTATTTCCAAACTAACTTATTTTGAACTTTTTCATTTTACTCTTAAGCACTGTGCCTAATGTTTAGATTTCTCTCTCTTTTTTTTAAAGATTTTATTTATTTGACAGAGAGAGATCACAAGTAGGCAGAGAGGCAGGCAGAGAACGAGGGAGAAGCAGGCTCTCCGCTGAGCGGAGAGCCCGATGTGGGCCTCAATCCCAGGACCCTGGCATTATGACCAGAGTCGAAGGCAGAGGCTTAACCCACGAGCCACCCAGGTGCCCTAGATTTCTCTTAGAAAGCACTGACCTGAACTAACATTAGTGCTACATTAATGCGCAGGTATGTTTTCCCAATTTTTTGTCCTAATGGCAGTAATTATTTCAGAACCTTGCTAAGTCTCACTTCCTCATCAGTCTTCCCAATAATTCTCACCAGGAAAAATGGCAGTTTTATCCTTCTTTTCAACAGAAATTTAGAGGTCAAGAGCTAGAGTGAATGCTTACCTGAAAAAGCATTTATTGCGTTTTTCAAGACATACTGCGGGACATTTATTAGTAGACTATGAGGTATTTATCACCAATAATTAAAACTCAGCTATTCCTGTTGTAATAAATGCAGAGTCAGAGATGCAATACTCTTACTTTTTATTGTTTATTTGCTCTACCTTTAACCTAATCTAAAATTTCCTTTTTTAATGTGCTAGGGCATTTATCTTAAGGTTGACGTTAAACAAACCTGTTTGGCTTTTACTAAGAATACTAGCACTGGAAGTCACCGTAATCTCTGGGGCGACTGCGTGGCTCAGTCATTAAGCATCTGCCCTCAGCTCAGATCATGATCAAGCTACTTGCTCAGCAGGGAGTCTGGGTCTCCCTCTGCCCCTTCCTCTGCTCGTGTTCTCTATCTCTCTCAAGTGAACAAATAAAATCTCTTTTTTAAAAAAGATTTCTTGGCAACCTTCTTGGGTCCCCTTGGTCTTCGGGAGCTCTGTACCCTCACCTCACCATCGCTCAGTGAACTTTGCTCTGCTGCCCGCCAAAAAAAAGTTTTCTAAGGCAACAGCACAAAGATCCAGGAACAGCTGTGCACTATTAATATAAATAAATGTAAATTGACCTTCAAAAGATAAGAAGAGGGGCACCTGGGTGACTCAGTCGGTTAAACGTCTGCCTTCAGCTCAGGTGGTGATCCCGGAGACCTGGAATCAAGCCCGCATCGGGCTCCCTGCTCAAGGAAGAGCCTGCTTCTCCCTCTCTCTCTGCCTGCCACTCTGCCTACTTGTGTTCTATCTCTCTGTCAAATAAATAAATAAAATATAAATAAATAAACAAATAAGAAGATCATTTACAACATGGAGGAGACTTAAAAATAGTGATGCCCTTAACTCCAAAAGTTTCATTTATCCTAAAGAACTAATCATGAATATATGTGCTGTGATTAGCCATGAGACTGTCCAATCATGTGGATTGGTTGGGTTTTTTTTTTCTCTTTTTTAAAGAGTTTATTTATTTATTTGACAGAGAAACACAGCTAGAGAGGGAACACAAGCAGGAAGAGTGAGAGAGGGAGAAGCAGGCTTTACGCTAAGCACGGAGCCTGGTGCGGGGCTCGATCCCTGGACCCTGGGATCATGACCTGAACCGAAGGAAGATGCTTAATGACTGGGCCACCCAGGTGCCCCTTAAAATTGTCTAAATAACAGAACACTTTTATGCCTATAGGAATTATGGCACAGCAATTAATCACAATGTAAATGGGAGATAAGTAGTTTACAAAATCGTATGCACAACATGATCACATAGATGCAAAATCACATAGATAGATGCAAAATTGGAAATTCTTCAACCAAATATTAGTAAATCACCAAGACATAAATGTCAAAATCTCTGCATGGTAGAATTATGAATGGCTTGTACATTCTTCTGTGTGCTTACCTGTATTTTCCAAATTCCTACAACGTACACATACTACTTTTGCAATGAGAAAAGGTTCTCTTTTTTTTTAAAGATTTTATTTATTTATATGACAGAGAGAAACACAGCTAGAGAGGGAACACAAGCAGGGGAGTGAGAGGGAGAAGTGGGCTTCCTGCCGAGCAGGGAGCCCAATGTGGGGCTCGATTCCGGGACTCTGGGATCATGACCTGAGCCGAAGGCAGGTGCTTAACGACTGAGTCACCCAGGCGCCCCGAGAAAAGTTCTTTATAAGAAATAGTAATTACTCTTTAAATGCTTCAGGAATAAATGAATTCAGTTTATTTCCTTATATACTGCTTCTGCTTTGAAGACTTCCTACATATGTAAACTCGTCATTTGGAAAGGAAAACTTTAGGTGTAATTCAAACCCAGTCTCACTGAGACCTGAACAAGAACACCAAGAATTATCTCAAAATGTCAGCACACACAAACACGTACACATGAAAATTGAGCGTGTCACATTCTAATAGTTGCCCAACACAGAGTTTAGGAGTAATGGTGTGGGAACAGTGATGAGTGACCCAGCTTCACCAAAGACTGAGACCTATTTAAGGGTTCTATTAACTTCAAATCACATAAACATCTAAAATTTAATAAACCTGATTTTTTGTGAAACCTCATAATTTCTTGTGTATATGTGTATGCATACACATGCACGTCCAAAGCAGACCTCAAATTCTGTCAAAATGATGGCACAGCAGTCAAACACGCAGCAAATCTTTGCCAGGTGGGTTCCAGTTACAAGGGTAGCTGGCCACAGATTTCTAGAAAGTAGAGAGCAAGTCAGTTCACACTTGTAACTTCGGGCTTACACTTTCAACTGTCACCTTTATTTCTATCATTTTGGAGATATTGTTGTTAGGGGAATGCTGGGGATGAGTCGCTTTAAATCAAAAAGAAGGTTCCAATTACTTAAAATGAAAAGCAGTCTAGAATCTGTGGCGCAGTCAAACGCGTAGGATCGACCAAAGCCACGTGGGGGAGCACGGCCAGCAAACCCTCAAGATGCTCCCTGTTTTCCTTTAAAGGTTTGAAATTGTAAAGAAGTTTTGGAGTTTAGGGGGCACCTGTGATGTAAAGAATTTTACAAGACAGAATTTAAACCATGTAATGCCACACTAACTTGCCTGGTTTCTAAGACAATGGTTCTAAGACAATGGCTCTTTAGCCAGCCTTCCGGAATAAAGGGGACTCAGCAATCATGCCTGGAACATTGCTTATTGTTTCAGCCTAAACAACCTGAAAATAAAGAACTTACTTCCTTTAGGCAGCTCCATCATGGCATAGGCTAATTCTCTAGGTTTCTTTCACCTCAGCAATCCAGCCAAAAGGCTTACGCCTACGCATCATGACTGAAAATGCCAGGTAAATCAAGAAAACAAAATTAAGTCAGGAACACTTCCTTCGCACTCAGAGGGTCCTTTCTGAGGCGGTGCCGTGGGGACAGGATGCAAGAGTCCCTGCATCCCGAGGAACAGACTCGGTGCCAAGGAGAGAATTTCAGACAAAAGCTGTATTTCACTCCAGCTATGCACCTGTCTAAATTCCAGAGGGCAGGAAGGAGAAAAGACTGCCATGGACTTTACTCTTCTTCCCTTTAATGAGTTTTGAAGGGTTTCTTTTTACCAAGGAAATAATGGTTGCCCCTTGCAAACTGTGGGAGAAAATGTCCTATTTGGAAGTAATTGAAAATGTGTTTTGCAGCCACTTACAAACTCTTCCAAATAGCTTTCTTTTCTAATTAAATTGCCACAACACTTAGCTCTGGAATTCACTGGGCAGAGAGTGACATCTAGTGTGTAATAAAAGAACTTGCAAAACTGAAATTTAGGCTAGGGCCTAAGATCCAGGTTAATTACTATGACTTTTAAATACTTCCCTTCTAATAAGATAATAATTGCCAGATGGAAATGCAGAGCTGATATCATAGAGCTTTCAAGATTTGAAATTATGAGGAAGGTTGTTTTCTCTTTAGATAGGAAATTGGGGATGTTTTAAGGCACATTTTGTCTAAAGAAACATGCTGATCCTAAAAGCAATTTGTATGGGGACAAGGTTGGGTCATAACACCTCAGAGATGAAATATGGCTTTTCTCTGAGGTCAGAAAAGTAATTTTCACTTTAAAGTGAAAGTGAAAGAGATGGGTGATGACCAGCTGCCTCTGAACTCTAGGAGCTTGTCGACCCAGGAATGTTTCCAGGCTGCACAAGCAAGTGCTCAAACCTCCTGCAAGAGAAAGCGCTCACTGCCCATCTCACTGAGGGAGGCAGAGCTGACCGTGCATGGTATCTACACCGCAGAAACTGCAGGTGAACCAGCTTTGATTAAATGCCTTAATCAAAAAGTAAATACAGTGCTACTGTGGGGATGCAAAAGAGGAGGCTGTCTCATAGAAGAAATAGAAACTGGTGCCTGGGTGGCTCAGTTCGTGAAGCCACTGCCCTTGGCTCAGGTCATAATCTCAGAGTTCCCAGATCAAGTCCAGCGTTGGGCTCCCAGCTCAGCGGGACATCTGCTTCTCCCTCTGATCCTCTCTCCTCTCGTTCTCTCTCTCAAACAAATAAATAAAGTATTTTTTAAAAAAATAAGTTAGAAGGAACAGAAACTATTCAGCTGGGATGACTGAATTACAAACTTTATGACATGTGAAAATGGGAAGGGGCATTCCCCGTCAAGGAAAGCCCCGGAGCAAAATCACAAACCATGAACCGTCCCAAGTGTGACTCCGCTTCCACGGAACAGCAGGTAGCACCTTCTGACTCAGTGGCAGAGTAAATATGGAAGAGAAACAGAAGACGACATTGATCGGTATTATCTTGCACAGACTCTCCCTTGTCAAGGGAGGGATTTCTTATGGGTTTTGGTGCCTTGCAGCACCCCTATTTACCAGGGATGCATGCCGGTGTTCTCTGATCCACAGAGCCCACAAAGGGACCATGAAGAGAAGCTGGTGTACATGCAGTCACCTATGATGACTGAGAGCCAAGGCCAGCTCCAGGTCAACGCAGAACCCAGGCATCCCCCGTTACACGCCATCACTGACAGGGAGCGATACACCAAGAAGTTTCCCCCCGATGCCCGCTCCCCACCTCCAGATTTAAGGAAAAAGGTATTCCATATTCCACAGGAGGAACTTGAGCGCTTCTTCATGAAGGAGATCACCAGCTTTGACCTTGTCTCCTCTGTCAATGAGGCAAACATTTTTCTAAATGGGACACCTGGTGGCTCTGTTGGTTAAGCATCTGCCTTGGCTCAGGTCATGATCCCATGGGGCCCCCACTCAGAGGGGAGCCTGCTTCTCCCTCTGCCTGCCATTCCCCCAGCTTATGCACTCGCTCACGCTCACTCTCTAACAAATCAATAAATGAAAATCTTTTTTAAAAAATTTCTTTTCTAAATAGATACATATCGATTGCAAGACCATAGCTGGTTGCTGAAATGGGGTTTACATCATTAAAAATAGTTCTGATTATGGAAAAACTTAAAAAATAATAAAACTAAATAAAAGTAGATAAATTAGTTTAAAAAAAAAAAAAAAAAAAAAAACATGGGCAGGAAAAAAAATAGTTGTTTTCAGTAAGCCTTCTCTGAATGCAGTAGGGAGTCAAGAATTATTGACCAACCAACAAAAATGGCTGGGCCCTGTCAAATCCTGGCATATATTTTCTAGTTCCAAAGGACAGAGGCCCTTTCTTCTTTAAGGCAGTGAAACTGGACATTTGAAAGCTGACACTGAATCACAAAATAAGGGTACTTGAGGGATGTGAAGTCTAAAATTAGTATGGGAGTACCTTTTCAAAGGAGATCAGATAACTATCCCTAAGGACAGAATCTTTATGCTAAATTCCTGTAATCTGCTCAGTTGTTAAGCATCTGCCTTTCGCTCAGGTCATGATCCCGGAGTCCAGGCCCCAGCCCACATCGGGCTCTCTGCTCGGCGGGAAGCCTGCTTCTCCCTCTCCCACTGCCCCTCCTTGTGTTCCCTCTCTGGCTGTGTTTCTTTCTGTCATATAAATGAATAAAATCTTAAAAAAAAAAAAAAAAAAGAAAATCACTTTCTATAGAAAAAATAAAAAGTTAATTCCAACCTTCCATTATGACTGAGCAAAATGTGTTTTTATTATTGACAGTTTAGAAAGGTTTCCTTTAGATTCGCAGTTCCATAAATCCTTATTGAAGTCATGTAAAATGTTTAGAATTCTCAAATTTGAAAAGAACTCCAACAAGTTTCCTTTATAAATGAGATATAAAACTTTAGGGTATTTCTGATTTTCTTGAACAGTAGCTAATCTTAAAGACTAACTGACATTTCATTAAATAGTTTGCCATCAATATCCTCAATATAATGACATATTATGAATTTTACATTGTCTTTATCAATAGCAGTATTTTATCAAACAAGTAAAAAATGTAGATCTTTTCCTAATGTGTTTATATGATTCATTCCTCTTCATCACTTGTACTATCAAACAACCTAAGACCTTATTCATTACTTCTGTTCAAAATTTAAGTTTTTCTCAATGGACTGTCACCTTAGGTATGGCCAAAAAATTTTTTATCATAATTCACTTCTTTTTTTTTAAGGATTATTTATTTATTTTAGAGAGAGAGAGCATGAGCAAGGGGAGGGGCAAAGGGAGAGGGAGAGAGACTCCTCAAAGAGACTCCCTGCTGAGCGTGGAACCCCAGGAAGCACTTGATTTCAGGATCCTAAGCCAAAATCAAGAGTCAGTCATTCAACTAACTGAGCCACTCAGGTGCCCATATAATTTACTTTTTGATATTAAAAAAAATTTCTATGGATTTTGTTATTCCTTTTAATTGCTTTTGTTTTACAGTCCATTTTTTTCTCATGAATTTCTTCTTTATTAATAAAAATGTTTAAGGTGAGTAAAAATGATACCTTTCATGTAGATCCAAATCAAGTCTATAATTTTTCAACAAATATTAAAATGTTGTAAAATTTCTTTCCAAATTCACTTCTTACTAGAGTGAACTTGGAGTAGACGTAGAACTCAAGAAACAGTAAGGATATTAAAGCCCTATAAACTAGTTATTCAGTGCACCAAACTGTGTCAGCCAGGGTTCTACCAGAGAAAGAGAAAGATTTATTGCAAGGTCTAGTCTGAGACAGTTGTGGGGCTGGCAAGTTGGACAAGTGAAGCGGGAGCTCCACAGAGCAGGCCAGCAGGCTGGAAACCAGCTCCAGTCCTCATGGAAACTTCAGTTTTGTTCTTAAGGTCTTTCCTTTGATTGGATTATCTCCATCCTTTACAGTCAAATGATTATGAATATTAATCCTATCTACAAAATGCCTTCACACTAACACCTAGACAATGTTTGACTGAATAATTGCTACCAATCAATAGCCCAGCCAAGTTAGCACATAAAACTAACCATCACACATTTATTGACATCTACTAAATGTTGGAGATGGCACTAATAAGAAGGCTACAAAAATTAGAAACTATCTTTGACCCAGGTTTGGGTGGTAGAAGCACAGAAGAGAATTCTGCTATGGGAGTAAGGTCATGATTGGGGAAACCACGCAACACAATGGTCAAAAGCTCAACTCTGGACTCAACCTGCCTGGCTCAAATTCTGGCTCTGATACTCCCTTCCTTCCTTATGCCCTTCTTTCTTCAATGCTGAAATAAGAATAATAATAGAATCTATCTCCTATCTGTTGTGAAACTTAAAAAAGATGAGCCATGTAAAGTGCTTAAAACTAGGCCAGGCAGATATCAACTACATAATTACTAGTTGTCATCATTTTGATTACTTGCCACGAGCCTTGAAGGTTGAATAAGAGTAATCCAGGACAGGAAGGGCATTCCAGGCATATGAAACAGTAAGAGCAAAGGCACAGAGGTATGAAAATGCTCCTCACATCTAGAGGAAAGTAATTAATGCAATGCAGCCAGAGTTTGCAGGGTGGTGAGGAAGGATTGGATGCGAAGGGTTAGAAGCAGTCAGCCCATGAGGAATCTTGACTACTATATAAAAGAGTTTGGGGGTGCCTGGGTGGCTCAGTTGGTTAAGCGACTGCCTTCAGCTCAGGTCATGATCCCGGAGACCCCGGATCAAGCCCCGCATCAGGCTCCCTACTCAATGGGAAGCCCGCTTCTCTCTCTCTTACTCCCCCTACTTGTGTTCCCTCTCTGACTGTGTTTCTCTCTGTCAAATAAATAGATAAAATCTTGAAGAAAAAAAAGAGTTTGTACTTCATTTTGGCAGCAAGAGGAAACAATAAGGTGTTTTTCCTATGCAAATAAGTAAATAACATAATCAAATCTATGAATACCTGGAATGCCCAGGCTTCACCAGCCTAAGATTATAAATGAGGCCACATTTGAATAACTACCCCAGGTCTTACTCTGAGTATTCCCTGCTTGAGTAACAGGAAGTCCAATCTTTGCCCAGGGTTCTCCTCCTGTATTTTTCTAAAGCTTCTCCAAGGTTGTTTACATGAGTTTTCCAATCAATCATGGTGACAACATACTGTCACCTTACTGTGGTACAGGCCCCTCGAATACCCCTCAAGGGAGCACTGCACACTCTTTTTTTTTTTTTTTTTTTTAAGATTTTATTTATTTGACAGAGAGAAACACAGCCAGAGAGGGAAGACAGCAGGGGGAGTGAGAGAGGGAGAAGCAGGCTTCCCACTGAGCAGGGAGCCCGATGTGGGACTCGATCCCGGGTCTCCGGGATCATGACCTGAGCCGAAGGCAGTTGCTTAACCAACTGAGCCACCCAGGCGCCCCGAGCACTGCACACTCTTAAGAGAGGTCTGCTATAACCACCACCACTTCAGTCCTGGAGGCTAGAACCAGGAGGCCCCTTTTGAAGGAAGAGAAAGCTCAATGCAAGGTTGTCCTATGTCAATATTGTCTGGATCTCAAAGCATCATAACCTTTTATATTCACATTTTCCCCCCCAAATCCATTCTGTCCATTTGCTATAATAGTAAGTTTATCTCCGGGCATATAGCCACCGAGCTCGAGATCACATTGACCAACCTCCCCGCAGGTAGGTGAGGTCATATGACTTCTCACCAATGGAACATGGGCACAAGTGTTAGATGCCGTTTCTAGGCCCAGGCTTTAGAATATTATACATGTGTTCCTCCATTACTTTCATCTGCCTTCAAACTAGAATACTGACTGATGTGACTCATTTTCAACCATGTAATTAGAAGCCAGGATTTAAGAGATGGTAGAGAAAACTGGGCACCTGAATGACTTCATAGAGCAGAGCTCACCTTGCACTGTGACTAGCAAAGAAATAAACTTCTAGGGGCACCTGGGTGGCTCAGTTGGTTGGGTGACTGCCTTCGGCTCAGGTCATGATCCCGGAGACCCAGGATCGAGCCCCACATCGGGCTCCCTGCTCAGTGGGAGGCCTGCTTCTCCCTCTCTCACTCCCCCTGCTTGTGTTCCCTCTCTGGCTGTGTTTCTCTCTGTCAAATAAATTTTTAAAAAATCTTTAAAAAAAAGAAATAAATTCTATCTTTGGTAAGCCTCTTGATTATTGTGAATCTTTTTATTAAAATATTCTAGTTTTATCTACACTCAGCTCTTTCTCCAAGATTCATACATGTAGCCACGAAAGGCTTTCAGGTAGAACCATCATCCCCACCAAAAGCCTAGACTTTGATCTCAGTTTGGCTCATTGTACCACATTTCCTATCATGAACTCTAATTTAGTATGTATATGCTCACTATCATGCCTCCTATAATCTGGTTTATGACAGAACTTGATGAGGCTGGAAAGGGCCCAATTTGTTTTTTCTTGTGGGAATTTTTCCAAGTCTTAAGCAAAGCCAAGAATATAAACAAATACCTAGGGGGTAGGGAAAATGTCTAATCCCTCTTAACAGAAGCACCTATGTCCCTGTTCTGCTCAGCCACGACTCCCAAAACCCAAGATGCTAAACTGCCTGAGAGACCTCTGATGACTTTAAGGAGACTAGGCTGAAAAGGCAAGGAAAAGGTCACATGCAAGGGGGAATATTACAATTAACTAGAAGAGAGACCAGCCAGAATAACACCAGTGGGAATGTAAAGGATCAAATTCAAGAGATACATCAGAAATAAGAACAGTAAGACTTGATGACAGACATGTACCACAGTAATCATATAAACTCTCAAATACTTTGGGCAATAACATCGATACTGGTGGTCATGACAGTAATGCAGAATCACTTACACCTGCTTGATACTGGACCACATTATGGGAAAACAGTTAACAGCAACACCAATAAGACATACACACGATGTTATGTAACAACTGCATCTTAGAAAAGTTTCTTTTATGATTTAAAAAGGGAGGAGGTGGGAGAAATTCAGATATAACAAGGGATGCAAGATGAGTGACAGAGAAAAACTTCGACCACCCTGGAAATGAACATGTAACAGTTTTTATGAAACTGTCAGTCATTGCAAAATATCACATGTATTTCTAGAAAGCTCTGATTCACACTCTTTTTTTCTTTTTAGAAAACCAGGTAGAATTTTCAAAAAATTACCTAGGATTCATTTACTTTAATTCCATCTAACCTTAATTTCCTTTCTGTTTATATTCCATATGGTTCAGACTGCTCGGTTGCAAGCAATGATTTAAGCAATGCTATGGACCAAATGTCTGTGTCCCCACAAACCTCACATGTTAAAACTCCAACCCCCCAAGTGTGATTGTATTTGGAGATGCAACTTCTCAGGAAGCAGTTAAGGCTAAATGACATCATCAGTGAGGAGCCCAGGTCCAGTAGGGTTGTGCTGTTGTTGTATAAAGAGACACCAGAGAGTGTTCAGGCTCCATCTCCAGTCCACTCTCGCACCCTCCCTCTCTCTCCCTTTGTACACTCACTGAAGAAAGGCCATGACCACGTGAGGGCACAGTGAAAAGGCAGCGTGTGCAAGCTAGAAAGAAAGCTCTCACCAGAAACCAAAGAGGCTGGAACCTTGATCTTGGACTTCCAGCCTCCAGAACTGAAAAAATAAACTTCTGTTGCTTAAACCACACAGTCTGTGGTATTTTGTGATGGCAGCCTGAGCTAAGACAGTGGTAAGGCATTTATTACTGTTTTGCACTAAAACTAAGATGCAGGGGCACCTGGGTGGCTCAGTGGGTTAAGCCTCTGCCCTCAGCTCAGATCATGATCCCAAGGTCCTGGGCTAGAGCCCAGCATCAGGCTCCCTGCTCAGCAGAAAGCCTGCTTCTCCCTCTCCCAATGCCCATCCCCCTGCTTGTGTGCTTTCTCTCTCTCCCCTTCCCTGTCAAATAAAGAGATAAAAATCTAAATAAATAAATAAAACAAACTAAGATGGAACCATTTATAAGGCACATCATTATTTTATAAACAACTAAGAAAAATCTAACACTGCTCATTAAACTATAATATGTCATTGGCTATAACAAGCACCCCAATTCCAAAGACCAAAAAAAAAAAAAAAAAGTGGAACTATGTGAATCTTAGAATTGATGAAAGAAGCAATATATACTAGAAAACTTATAGACCCCACCCCAGCCCCAGTAAGAAAGGGAAATGGTTTAGATGTGACACAGCCAGAAACAAAACACCATGGGAAAATACCCAACCACCCAACAGGCGAATCCACCAGAAAGAACAGTGCCCCCACTGAACATCAATACCACCTCAGAAGCCACCGCAGCTGCCCTCAAAGAACTAATGTCTCCACCTGGGAGTTGCCAGAACAGCCAACCATCATCACTACCAACTTTAAGTCCCAGCGACGACCAGGAGAGTGGACAGGACACATTTAATAATGATGCCATCACTACAGACAGAAACTGGACTGCCCCAGGAAAATCAGACATTTGGCTCTCCTGGGTGGAACTGAGAACCCTAGCTGCAAGCAAATCTAAGAAATCGTTTTTATTTCCCTGTCTCTGCAGTCTAGGAAGACAGGCTAGACGGCCATTGCTGTGGGCGTTGAGTAAATATTAAAGAGTTCATGGATAAATGTATTCCAAAAAGATGATCAAATAATTATTATAATAATTTTGTTGTAAGCAAAGAAAGAAACTCTGTGTGAAAGGGGGACCATTCGGGGCCCCTCTGTTCTGTGCTCTATATTTACAACAGCAAGGAGGGGAAAGGTTTCATGAGGACAGCATTCCGTCAGGGGGGCTCTCTTCCACTTATGTCCATCTGAGCTTCAGAACCTTGATACTGAACTCACTCTGTCCAACAGCTTTATATGGTAATACCCAAACATCTTTTTTAAGTTGGAATTTTATTAAGATGACAGACGGATTTGCTCTATAATGAGAACTGTATACAGATACAAGGATCTATAAAGGTTGTATGGAAGTTTCTGGACTCAACCTCAAGTTCCTCCTCACAGAGAAGTAGTCGGTCAGGACCCTTAACCCAATGGGTGGGAGATTCATTCTGCTTCTTTCTGTATCTTACTTTTCAGTATTTTAGATTGTCCTTGTCCCATACTCTTGTCCTCTGGGAGAGATCTAGCACTTCCTCCAAAGCCCTTCTTCATGGATCACAGAGTTCAAGACCTTTGTCTTGTAAATAGGTTATTATTTTGCAAATATTCTCCCTCTGCATGTAACTTCTCCTTTTAAATTATACCTTCCAGAAGCCTCCAGTCATCACGGACACGTCACTGAGACCCAGAGCTCCAGAGCAAGAGAGAAGGGTTTGGCCTCTAGCAAGACTCTGAGCTTGAGAAACAAGTTTAGGCAATCCTGCTTGGGCTCTCAATGCGTTGCCACTGGCATTTCAAGCAGCACAATTATTCTGTGTGGAGACTGTCAAGGGCATTTTCCCACCACGATACGTGCCAATAACACTCTGTGCTTATAACTGCAATTAAAAAAAAAAAATGCTCCCAATCCTTTTCAAACGCCCTTAGGGAAATGGGGATTCCCCTAGCTAAGAACCGCCAAGCCACAGAGAAGATTTCCTCTGTGTCCTCAACACAGCACAAGCCCAAGTGGCACTAGCTTCACATCACAAGTTTCCGCTCAGTGTATGTGGAATAAAAGCCAAAGGCACAGGCACGTGGCCTGGGACTGCTCTGGTTTAGCAGCAATCCCTTCAATTCCAGGCAAATGAGGAACGTTGATCTGCCTGACTCAGCTACAAGGCTGACAGAACTACTGAAGAGGATCAGACAAGAGAAACGCTTCTTCCAGTCAGGAGGAGCTGTGGAGACAGGAAAGGGGGCAGAAACAGGAAAGGAAGACAGGAAAGACAGGAAAGGGATGGACAGAAAAAGGTACTCCCAGAGGTCTCTCCATCCCTCTTACCCTCAGACACACATCAAGCCCCTCCTTGTGGTCTAGAAGGCCTCAGAAACATCGAGCTTGGTGTGAGGCACCTGAGGACAGAGCCTTCTTACCCTGTTCCCTCATGAGGAAGCAACACTGCTGCTGTGGGGAAATCACATCTGGTACTGTCACCTCATCTGTAAAATGAGGGAGGTGCGTATTTCCCCTTAGAGCACTATTTACTCTCACACAATAACTCCTTTAAAGTTCTGGGCACCTGGATGGTTCAGATGGTTGAGCATCTGCCTTCGGCTCAGGTCATGATCTCCAGGATGGAGTCCCATGCTGGGCTCCCTGCTCAGCGGGGGTCTGCTTCTCCCTCTGCCTCTCCCCTCTGCTCCTGCTCTCGCTCTCTCTCTCTCTCTTTTCTCTCTCTCTCGGTATCCCTCTGTCTCAAATGAATAAATAAAATCTTAAAAAATAATTAAAAAGTTCTGTCCCATCCTGATCCTAGGATCCTGGGATCGAGTCCCCCACCAGGCTCCTTGCTCAGCAGGGGGTCTGCTTCTCCCTCTGCTGCTCCCCCTGCTTGTGCTCACATGCTTGCTGTCTCTCTGACAAATGATAAATAAAATCTTTAAAAATAAATAAATGAAATAAAGCTCTGTCCTTTTAACTTTTCAGAACTTTTTTTCAAATTCTGGGGAACTGACAACTTTTTCAAATGAGGAGTCACAGCCATCAGAATGGTTTTAAGTAAACGAGCCACAAAGGGTGGAAAGTGTGTAGGAGCAAAGCTGTCTCACCCACCTCCTCCACGGCTCCCTGTAGGGAATCAGAGGAACCCACCATATGCGTTCCCTCGAGCTGCCATGACAAAGCCCCACAGACCGGAGGCTAGAATCCAAGATCAAGGTGCTGATTTCTTCTGAGGGCTCTCTCCCTGGACTGATGAATGGCATACTCTCCCTGTGTCTTCACATGGTCTCCTCTCAGTACACGTCTGTGTCTAAACATCCTCTTCTTATGAGAACACCAGTCAGATGGGTGTAGGGCTCAGATCAGGGATCTTAACCAATGTCTGTGATCAAAATCACCTATCTCCCAGGTAGACCAAATGGGTGAATAGGCTCAAAAGAGGCAAACTTCCAATTATAAAATAAACAAGCCATGGGGATATACAGTACAACACAGTGACTGTGGCTAATAATACCACATTGCATATTTGCAACTTCCTAGGAGAGTAGATCTCAAAAGGGCTCATCACAAGAAAAAGGATTTTGTAACTATGTATGGTAAGGATGTTAACTAGATATATTTTGGTGATCATTTCCTAATACATACTAATATCGAATCGTTCTGTTGTACACTAAAATAATTTATATATCAATTATACCTCAATTTAAAAAAAGAAAAATAGTGCCAAACCAAAACCTTTAAAAAGGGGGAAAAAAGAGAGAGAGAAGAAATCACCCATCTCCCAACTAAACTCCCAACTAAACACTTTGACGTACAAGGGGTAAGAACTCAACATATGAATTTGGCAGAGACATGATTCAGCCATAACACCTACCTGCCTGGACTTGGCATTCTTTCCTCCACTCTCAGGTCCTTGAGTCCATCTTCCCTGAAGATTACTGAGCCTCGAAGAGAGTCTTCAGGTAGAACCATTCACATGTCATTCATGTGGTGACTATCTTCAGCTGCTACTCTCAGCAGCTGGTAACAGTCAGTGTGATTGAGCGAAGTCTTCTTTAAGGAAAGCGGCTCTCCGGTGCAGGAGCGAGCTGCAGGAAATCTGCTGGGTTTGGAGACTCCAAACGGGCCTGGCCCAATCGCCAGAGCTAGAAACGCTTGGTTACAGGCCAGGTAAGCACGGAGTGCTGCCGGAAACCAGGGAGACAGGCAGAATTGACTGCTTTTCTCTGGAGGTGACCTGAAGAGTGGAGCTCCGAGCTCTCAGCTCTTCTGGGCCGGAGACTGGGAGGCCGCCATCTTTATTCCCATCATCCAAAGCTGTATTTCCATACGATCGGGGAACAAAAGCTCTGAGAGTGAATTTCAGCAGATTGCTCAGCCTGGCCCCTGGCAGGGGTAGGGCAGTTTCGCCTTAGGCAAAGACATTTGAGAATCACTACAACAGGCCCCTCCCCCAGAAGATCATCAATAAAAACCCACAAAGACCAAGTTCACCTATCAATTAAAACTGCGGAACTCCAGAGCTGGTAGGATGTACCACGTAGAATTCATAGCTTTTTCCCCATGATTCGTTAGTTTTTCAAAGTTAAATTTCTTTCTTTTTTTTTCTTATTCTATTTTTGAAATTTTTTTATCTTTCTTCTTTTAACGTTTTAAAAACTATTTTATCTTAGCAATACCTTCTTTAAAGGGGGGGGGCGGGAAGGGGTCAAGATGGCGGAAGGCCAGGTGACCGCATTTCGGGGAGTTCCCTGAAGAGAGCTGAATTCCAGCAAAAAAAACCACTACAAGACCACCGTGAACACCCATGAAACCAGCCTGAAATGTGATATTTCCCACTTCTGGACCGCCACGAGAGACAAGGAACATCGGCAAAAAGGTAGAAACAAATTGGAGGGTCTGGAGGCTTGCCCCCAGAGACAGGGGAGTGGGGGAGGAAGCCCGCAGAGCTGAACCATTGAAAGCAAATTCCCCAACACGAAAGTGCTCTGTGAGTGAAGAATAACAGCAGATGACGGCCTGAATCGGGGCGAGACAGAAGCTAAACACAGCGGAGCCCGGGGCAAGGCAAGGAGACTTTTTAAAATCTTTTATTTTCTTTCTTTTCCCGCTGCCCGGACTCCCTCCCCCCCTCGCCGGCGCCAGCCCCGGCGCGCGCGCAGCCGCCCAGGCCTGCCTCTGCCTGAGCCGCCACAGCTGCCAGGAAAGCAGCGGGAGTGGGTTCTATCCTGCCCTTCTCTCCTGTTTCTCTCCACCCCGTGGGCCGCGTGTAGACCCCCCCAGGGGAAAACGTCTTTTACAGACTTTCGTGGGACCGGAGAGGCCCCAGGTCCCTGGGGGCAGACAAAGTCACGCGATCCAAAAGGAGTTGTGGCTTTGAGGTGCGGGAGTGAGACGACAAGCGGGGACAGGGGCAGAAATCAATACAACATCTGCACCAGCCCGGCTGTGACAGACTGCCAACTGGGAGGCTGGAAAGAGCCCCTCCCTGTGTAGAGGCTCGCTCTGGGAGGGAGGTCTGGGCACAGACATCTTGCTCCGACCTGACTTCCTCAACTGCTGAAAAAAGACGCAAAAGAACAACGCTCCGCTACCAGAGAATTGCAGCCTGATAGTCTGGTTACCATGGAGACCAGCCTCTAGCAGGGGGGCCGAGAGACTCAGCCTAGGTAGAAGGACTGAAGGGGAACGACACGCCCCGCCCCCAGAAAGCACGCCAGAAGCTCAGGAGGACAACATTCCAAAGCAAAACCCCAAATCGGGGGAAAGGCAATTTATTAAACTCCTGGCACTGACTACAAGTACAAAAAACTCTACAACTCATTGATAAAATTTTCCACCTCACTTACTTTTTTAAACTTTTTTCTAGTTTTACTTTTAAAGCTTACACTTTAAGCTTAAAATTACACTCTCACGGTTTTTTTTTCTTTCAATTTTTATCCCCCTTCTTATCACAACGGGATACCCAATATAACACCCCATAACATTTTTTACTTTTTATATATATTTTTTTTATTATTCTTTTTAATTTTTTTTTCTTTTTTCTATTTTTTTCTTTTTTTTCTTTCTCTTTTTACCCTGAAATTCAAACAGACCCCTCTATTTTCTGCTTTTGTTGTTCCCTCTTGTTTCCCTATTAGCTCTCTCTGTTTCCCCCTTTCTTCTCTCCTCTTTCCTTTATTCTCTCTTTTACGTGTACATGTAGATACAAGCTCCAAGTCAATCCCACATCCCTATTCAATACTACCCCTATATACAACCAGTTCCAATCCCCCTATATCATTTGAAAGTGGGCTCCT
>PITA01010033.1:0-74183 GCA_004023965.1 Spilogale gracilis
TCCTCTTCGTCACACTCCTCCTCGTCCCTTTTCTCCTCCTCGTCGTCCTCCTCCTCCCCAGGCTGTGCGGTGGGAGACTGGTTTTCCTCGTTGGGGTCAGGACCAAAGACCAGAGAGGGATTCTGCACAAAGCTAAACAAAGTTTCCTGCAGCTCCGCGTCTTCCTCGCTGCCGCTGGGAGGCGCGTCGTTCCCGGGGGAGCCCTCGGGGGAGGCCGCGCCGCGCTCCTGGGCCTGCTGCGCCCGCAGCGCCTCCTGCTGGCGGTCCAGCTTCTCTTGCTGCCGCATGTCCTCGTAGATCTGGTTCATGATGAACTGAGTGGTGTTCCGCGGTGCCCGCATGCCCGGTGCCCGCCACCCGTACAGGTTGACTGGCCGCAGCAGCGTGCTCAGATCCACCGGTGGGCTCCTTTGGGAGGAGCGGCGAGGGTGGCGGCGCAGGCCGCGGCCCCTGCGGCCCCAGCGCTTCTTCCTGCCAGGGGGCCTCGCCCAGCCGGGATTCCATGGCCCGCGCCAGCAGGAGCAGCAGCAGAGGCAGAGCGGGTGCACACCAAACACCCGGATCACTTGCACTTGGCCGGGAGGCTTCCAGAATCCGGTCGGAGGTGGGCGCCAGGGCCCTCCCCAGCGGCCCCAGTTAGAGTACACGGCCCAAGAGGGCCGTCGTGGTGGTTGGAACCAAGGGCCTGGACCGTGCTGTTGCTTCTGGTGTTTTCTGGGTGGCTCATACTCTGACTTGGGACCATAGCGGTGGCGCCGCTTGTATATCGGAGCACCCCTGCGCCTTCGATGGCAGGTAGGCCAGGTACGCAACGGGGTGGAGGATGCCCTACCGCCGCCCAGGTTGAGAGGGTCCTCCCTTTTGTCGAGGGTCTGGGTCATCATTCAGGGAGCCCCAGGAGGTCTAAAGGGAAGCGTCCTAGAAGCTGTCGTGGATGGGCCAGATCCGAAGGTCTGCAGAGCTTCGTCTGTCTGTGCAGCACCACGTGGCAGCTACCGGGACGGCGCCTTTCTTTCCAAGAGGACCCCTCTTCTCCCCTTGCTCAATCGCTCTTCCTTCGTAATCTCTTGTCCTTCACAACCAAGTTGCCTTGCCCAGGTGGGTTGGGCCGGACTGGGCTGGTAAGGATGGAGGGGGAGGAAGGTGTTGGTGGGCGACGCACGGTGAGACCCGCTCCCAGGTCCCACACACACCCGCCTCGGCGGAGGCGCGGGCTGGGAACCGGGGAGGCAGGGGTTGCGCGTTACCTTGCTGCTCCCTCCCAACCCAGGTGCTTGGCCGTCGCTGTCCTGGCGGGACTGAGCTGGCGCGGGCAGCTGCAGCCTTTAAATACTGGCCGGTGCCCCCGCGTGCCCACCGCGTCCTTGGTTGCCCAGGGCAATAGCCAATCGGGGGCGAGGTCGTTCTCCCTGTGCGAGGACAGGGTTCCGGGTGGAACGAGGTGCCCCGTGAATGTTCGCAAGGGGCTTGTGACGCAGTTTTTGAAAGCGGGAAAGGGTCCTAGGCTGGGGTTGTGCTTACCAACTCAGAAAGCGTTTAGAGCAGTTAATTTGAAACCTTCGTACTTCCTTAAGGTGCGGGGTTAAAGAAAGATGGACCTTTGGCTGAACTCTTTGGAAAGGGGGGAGAACTTGTATATGGGAAAACGTATATCCTACACCTTTGGAAGTCGAGGGGATAGAGGGAAAGTGCCCACAGTCAGAAAACTGGGCCACACTCCTTACCTTACGGCCTGTGCACACTCTTCTAACTCCTGAGAGTTGTAGTGCATCATACATGAAACATGACCAGGGACATTCATTGCGTAGGCTTGCGGCAAGTGTGGACTCGCGGCACATAGTCCTCACACCAATAGGCTCTGTGAGGTAAGCGTTGTTACCATGCCTCACAGACCAGGAAATTGAGAGGTTAATTTACCCAAGGTCGGGGGGATAAGGTGCTTTGGAGCGAGTATTTAAACCTCAGCCACTTTGGCTCCCAGATCAATTTTTTTTTTTTTTTTAAGATTTTATTTATTTGGGCGCCTGGGTGGCTCAGTGGATTGAGGCCTCTGCCTTCGGCTCAGGTCATGATCTCAGGGTCCTGGGATCGAGGCCCGCATCGGGCTCTCTGCTCAGCGGGAAGCCTGCTTCCTCCTCTCTCTCTGCCTGCCTCTCTGCCTGTTTGTGATCTCTCCTCTCTGTCAAATAAATAAATAAAATCTTTAAAAAAAAAAAAAAAGATTTTATTTATTTGACAGAGTGAAACACAGCGAGAGAGGGAACACAAGCAGGGGGAGTGAGAGAGGGAGAAGCAGGCTTCCCGCCGAGCAGGGAGCCCCATGTGGGGCTCGGTCCCCGGTCTCCAGGATCATGGCCTGAGCCGAAGGCAGTCGCTTAACCAACTGAGCCACCCAGGCGCCCCCCAGATCAAATTCTTAACCACATGGCTGTACTATACTGCCCGTCCACCTTAAGTAGGACTCTTGTGACGCATACACGAAATCCTTTGGGGAAATGCTTTGCCCATTGTAATATAGCATGCAAATGCCCACTGATTAAATCAATAGTACCAGAATGTCTAGAGTGGGTTTACTCTTGAGAATACAAATATGCCAATTACGTCTCTGGTCGGTCCCTTTATCTATCGGACAACACGCACACCGGGAGTCTTTCTAACATTATGGTTAAGAATACGGGCTTCGATTTAAATTAGCACGAACCTACTCTAAGGGTTACTCTAATGGTGGATATATGTCATTATGTATTCATCCAAATCCAGACAATGTACAATATGAAGACTGAACCCTGTCAGGTTCATCAGTTGAAAGGAAAGTACCATTCTGGTGGGGGATGTTGGTAATGGGGGAAGCTCTGCATGAGTGAGGAGAGGGAGTATATAAGAAATCTCTCTATATGGGGAAGTATATGGGAAAACTGCTCCATTTTAATATGAACCTAAAACTGCTTTTAAAAATGAAATCTATTAAAGAAAATGTGCTTCAACTTCAACTCAGCGATGATGAACCTCTGTGAGCCTCAGGTACCTAACCCTATCTAGAGTATAGTTATAATGCCTATTCCATAGAGTTGCAGTAAAGGTTATGTAAGATACTTCATTAAAGCAGCTAGTGCAGGTGTCCCACGATTGTGCAGCAGCTGTTAGGTATCATCTTGTCACACTTGAATACTTTAGGGCTTTCAAAGAAGTTGATACAGTGTATATAAAAAAGCCAACCCTGTGCATGATGCCAAAATAGGCACCCCTGCCCTTGTGCCCTTTTCTTGTCCCATTTCTTAGAAACATCAAAGAGGAGCTACCAGGCTCAATCCTAGAGAAAACCATCCCAGAGTATATCTTTTCATTGCTTTCGTGTGGTGAGTGGAATTGTGGAAAATGGAACATTGTCCACTGGGAACTCAAGTCTATGCAAGCCTCCAAGAAATGATAGAGAAGTAAATGTGGGAAAGCCCTGAAGCCTGCAAAGGTCCTTTATGCCTTTCTGGTTGAAAATGGAGAACAGGGCGGGGGATCTTGGATCAGGACTCCAACCATTGCCGTGGGACCTGTGGACTCCACAGGCTTCATTCAATTTTGTTTGCTCTGTGGTTTGCCTACTTGAGTCAGAGTTCAGAATGCTGACACTTTTAGCCCCAGTGTCCGTTTCTGGATGGAGAAGCACACATTTGGCAGTTACTCTCTCCTTACTCTGCTGAATTCAAATTGGAATGTTGATACTCCAGATTTATTTTTCTGAGGACATATGTGGTATACATATTGCATTTTAATTGGGAACTTTAGAAATTGACCAGGTTGCTGTAGTGGAATTCTCACTAGTTTCTTCTTTGTTTTAAAGAGATTAACTCACAGATAATAAAGGCATTGTTCTTGTACAATTTTTTCCATAGTGACATACATTTCATATTAATTCTCCTTGTTAAAGAACATTAACATGGTATTATTCTTGCTCCACCCTTACTCTTAAGAGAAGCAGAAAATTATGATTTATGATTTGAAATTTTTTTCAGTAGGTTGGCATTGTAATTCAAATTGTTCATGTACTGGCAAATCACCCCAGAAAATTACCACCAGAGCATGTTAAACATAACTTTCAGAAATGCAATTAAGGAATTTTTAAAGACTGCTTTTAATTGGCCCATATTCTTTAAATACTACAAAATGAAGTGTTTTAATATGTAGTATGAATTTTCTACTGCTGGGTAGCAAATTCTCACAAACTTACTTAAAATAACATACATTTGTTAACTTAGTGTTTTCAGGAGTTGGGGATCCAGGAATAACTTAGTGGGGTCATCTGCTCAAGGTCTCACCAGGCTATAGTCAAGGCACCCGGCTGGCTTGGGTTCTCATTTGGGGTGGGTGCTCCATTTGGGAAAATGTTATTGGTGGAATTTATTTCCATGTGGCTTTACAAGTAAGGGCCCTGCCTTTTAGCTGTCTATTGGCTGGAGGATGCCTTCAGGTTGGAAGCCATGCAGAGGTCCTGGAGGTTAACAGCCATCCCTACATACCATTCTCACTTCCTTGCCATGGGCTTTCTCATAAGGTTGCTCATTCCATCAAGTCAGCAAAGCAGGTCTCCCTAGTGCTTCCTAGCACAATGAACAGACAGACAGACACACACACACACACACACACACACACACACACACACACACACCAACACACACGTGCATATATGTCATAGTATGGGCTTGACATTGACATTTGTGACATCTACTGTCTTTGTCATATTCTATTGGCTAGAAGCAAGACCCAGGTCTTACCGGCATTCAAGGGGAGAAGGTCACACAAAGACATGAATACCATGAAGTGGGACATTTACTGGGGGATTACCTTTGAGTCCATTCACCACACAGACTGAGTAAATTGAGTAAAATTTGACCTTCATATTAACTAGTATGACTTTATTTGGGAGATTTCAATGGCATGCAGCATTTTGACATTCCATTAAATGCTATATGACAGCATAGGTTGTGCTAGGCTTTATGTTAAACATGACGTTACACTGTTAAGTCGAAAACACACTGCTATCTTGGTGTTATTTTTTTGTTCATTTGTGTGAATTGAAAAAGATGAATTCTAACACTTGATGGCAGTAGTAACTCATTCAAAATTCAGTCAGCAAAAGCCCCTGTATACAAAACAAACTAGAGAAGATAGGTACTTCATTTTTATATTTATCACAAATGGCATATTTAAACTGTTCCAGGTTGCCAATATTAATTAGTCTTTATTCTAGTGCAGTGTAATTTGGCATATTTATTATATTTTAGCATGTTTCAATTGGCTTTTGGAAAGCAAGCCTCCGCTAATTAAACTTTTAAATAAAAATTTTTAGAGAGAAGTTGGATATACCTGTGAAATTTGGTCAGATAAATAAAACTCAACAAATGTTTTTTAGATCCGTCTCTGTAACCAATTAAGTTCTATGGGATATGAAAAAAAATAAATGGAAAGCATGTTATACACTCTCAAAAGCTTGTCTTTTGCAACCCTGAAGATACCCATGCACAGTCATTTGAAACCAAAAAGGTAAGCGCCATCTGTTGGTCATAGAAGCTAATTACAAAGTATTAAGTCGAGTTTTCAAAAAGTGAGATGAAATTAACTCATTGCTTTCTCTTGATAATTTGGGAAGTTGTGGGATTAGTTAGAAAATTGGTGAGGCATGTTATGCATGATGGAATAACATTGTGGTACTTCTCCATTACTGAATCCTCATGTCATTCAAGTAAATTATGAAGAGAAACTTAGCTTTGTAAAGTGGTAACCACAAAGACAGTTTCTGCAGATTTAAGAAGGATGGGAATTTTGCACGGATAATAGTACTATATGTAGGTATTATTCGCTATCACCCTTCGGAAATATTATTAACCTTTTAATTACTCAGGATTTTCAGCTCATTAACCCAACAAATTGTAATCATGACATTTGAAAAAAATGTGTGGTCAGTAATAATTAATTAGGAATTATTAGCATGGGAATGTTTGTTTATAAGTAATTTTAAAGTACACTATATTATGGGTCAACAGAATGAAGTGCTTCCGCCTATGAAAGATGACCTGTAATATTTGAGAAAAATAAACGTGTAACAATTGAATAAAGAAAAAAAATTATTAAAAAAATACAGCATTTAATGAGGAGTCAGTTTTGGAATTAGAGCTTTCAATAAAGAATGTGAGGTGTTGGAAATGGCCCCTGAAACAGGATGTGTTTAGAATAATACTAAAATGTTACCATCACGTTTTCAGGGCTCTCGTAACACCTTGTCCTTCTAGAAATCATGGTGAATTAAACTTGCAGAGAAGCCTTGTGAGTAGGAAGCTATAATGTCTGGGAACATGTCAGTTGCCCCTACACATTCCCATAATAATGCCCTTTTCAATCTGGCATTTTATTTCACTTCACTTTTTGCTGTAGCTCTTCCCCCATCCCCGCCCCCACCCCCCAGTTTCGTAATAACAGTGTTCAGAGAAGGCTGTGAGGATAGAGTAGTTTCTAGACCATTGGCAGGGAGATCTAAGATCCTCAGTGAGGTTCCTGTGGGTAAGGTCTCATGATGACTTTTTCATGAGCCCCTTCCTCCATAAAAATAAATAAATAAATAAAAATTCTATTTTATGACTTGTTACAATAAGGATAAATATAAACCAGGCTAGAATCATTACTCCATATTTACTTTCATCATCATCATCATTACCATTATCTTGCTTTCTTTTATGTTTAAAAAAATGAATTTTCATAGGTCTCTAAAATCATTAGGAGCCCTTGGCACCTGAATCCTAAACTGAGAACCCAGTTGAGTCACATGGGACTTTAACCTACATAAACCGAGAGAAAATAAGCTGCTGATTTTGTGCTAATTTTTTTAAAGGCTACAGTAGAAAAGTGAACAGAGTTGCAATATTAGAATTCTACTTTTAGTCTGATTTGGGATACTGTATTTTTGAGGGCATATATCTAAAAAGTCAAAATGAAAATCCCATTTCTACATATTACTGGTTTATAATGATGGGTCGATGCTTATTCTTTTTTTTTAAGTTTTATAACTTTGGGTATACAAATTATGATTAAATGAGTGAATGATTAGTTTTCTGCATAGGTCTCAAGAAAGTTAATAGATAGGGGTGCCTGGGTGGCTCAGTTGGTTAAGCGACTGCTTTTGGCTCAGGTCATGATCCTGGAGACGTGGGATCAAGCCCCACATCGGGCTTCCTGCTTGGCGGGAAGCCTGCTTCTCCCTCTTTCAGTCCCTCTGCTTGTGTTCCCTCTCTAGCTGTGTTTCTCTCTGTCAAATAAATAAATAAATAAAATCTTTAAAAAAAAAGAAAAGAGAATTAATAGATATTTTTCATTATTACAGACATTAATGTTTGTACTTTATTTTTATTTTTTTTTTAATATTTTATTTATTTGCTAGAGAGACACAGCAAAGCAAGAGAGGGAACACAAGGGCGCCTGAGTGGCTCAGTGGGTTAAAGCCTCTGCCTTCAGCTCAGATCATGATCTGTTCCAGATTGCCTGGGTCCTGGGATCCAGGCCCGCATCAGGCTCTCTGCTCAGCAGGGAGCCTGCTTCCTCCTCTCTCTCTGCCTGCCTCTCTGCCTACTTGTGATCTCTCTCGCTGTCAGATAAATAAATAAAATATTGAAAGAAAAAAAAAGTGAGAGAGAGAGGGAACACAAACAGGGGGAGTGGGAGTGGGAGAAGCAGACTTCCCACAGAACAGGGAGCCTATCGCAAGGCTTGAACCCAGGACCCTGAAATCATGACCTGAGCAGAAGGCAGATGCTTAATGACCGAGCCACTCGAGCACCTCAGTATTTGAACTTTATTTTTTTTTTTTAAAGATTTTATTTATTTGACAGACAGAAACACAGCCAGAGAGGGAACACAAACAGGGGGAGTGAGAGAGGGAGAAGCAGGCTTCCTGCCGAGCAGGGAGCCCGAGGTGGGACTCGATCCCGGGTGTCCTGGATCGTGACCTGAGCCGAAGGCAGGTCCTTAACCAACTGAGCCACCCAGGCGCCCCAGTATTTGAACTTTAAACTGAAATAAAGAAATGCTTATGCATCTACTGTGGAAAAACATTAGAACAATTGTCTTCAATCGGTGCACTACAGAAATTCAATATTTAGCTATAGAGTCTACAAATAATGGCATCTGGCAAATGATATAGAGTAATGAGAACAATTCAGATAATATAGACAAAGAAATATATTTGCCTGAAAGAGGTAGTTCAAAATAAAAATATATATTGTACATTTTTAAATATTAGAGGTATACTATTATCCATTGTCTCTTTTTTTACTTTAATAGATTAATTCAGGAATTGAGTATGCAATGATGAAAAGTTTGATTTTAAACCATTTTAATGAGGTTGTAGATAATCATGCACTCTCCCACACTGCTGGTGAAAGTGTAAATGGGAATAACATCTTTGAAGGCCAATCTTGTAATATTTATTAAAATTTAAGATAATATGCTCTTTGACCCAGAATCCTGCTTCTATGAGTTTATCCATAGAGGTACTCTTGCATGTATTTATGTTTACACAAGGATAGTCTGCAATTTTAGTGTAAGTACCAAAAAACAAAGTGTCTATTCATGTAATTGGCTGATATGTGCTTTTCAGAATCAGGAGTGTTATATGTGCTGATATGGAAAAATTATTAAGAAGTATATTTTTTTAAAGATCATTTATTTATATGGCCAAGAAAAACACAGCCAGAGAGGGAACACAAGCAGGGAGAATGAGAGAGGGAGAAGTAGGCTTCCCGCCAACCAGGGAGCCTGATGTGGGGCTTGATCCTGGGTCTCCGGGATCATGACTTGAGCTGAAGGCAGTCGCTTAACCAACTGAGCCACCCAGGTGCCCCCAAAAATATTTTTAAGTGAAAGAAGCAAGATTTAGAATAGTGATTATCTCTTGTATTTAAAAACCATGTTTACATGTTAGATGCATACATAGTGGCAATGTGTGTGTATGTGTAGCCCCTACAGGTGTATATTTGCATAGAAAAGGGGAAGTGCTTGGGGCAGCTGGGTGGCTCAGTCAGTTAAGCGTCAGACTCTTGGATTTTTGGCTCAGATCATAATCTCAGGGTCATGAGACGGAACCTACACTGAGCCCACACTGAGCCCCGGGAGCCCTGCTGAGCCCTGTGGACTGGGTTCCATGCTCAGTAGAGTCTGCTCCAGATTCTTTCCTCTCCTTCTCCCTCCCCTACTGCTCTTCCCCCTGCTCACACTTGCGCTTCCCTTCAACAGAGAACTTCCCATTCTCTCTCTCTCTCTCAAATAAATAAATCTTTTGGAAAAAAGAGAAATTACTTATGTACAAGTTTTGTTTCTCATGAAAACTTTTACAAAAGCATGCAAGAAACCATTGCCTAGTTATTTCTTGGGAGTGGAACTTGAAGTTTACAGCTGGAAGGAAAGTCATCTTTTATTGTATATTCCTTTGTCTGTCATTTTTCGGCTTGTAACCATGTCTCTGTACTATGATCATACATTTCAGAAAGATCAACTTTCCTTAGCAGGCATTCCTTAGCTTCTTCCCTTCTTAGTGTGGTGACCATATATCATCATCTCTTTTCCATTTTCTAAATGTTATTTTGTTCACAGGCACAGAAATATACTAATAGGATGATTTGATAGTTATCTAGGTGTGTTAGAGTGATGAGACAAGCCTAGGGTCCTCTTACAGCACCACATCTTATGAGATATACCAATAAACTGCCATTTAATCAAGGGTCTAAATGAGTTGTCAGATCTTTAAGGTGATAAAATATTATTTTTCAAACAACTGAAGCTATGTGTTATATTGTTGGATATGATTATTTGCATGTTGAGATTATAATGAATATTTTCCCAAAAAGCCATTGTAAATTTCAAATTCTTTTATTCTCTCCTTCATTTTCATTAATAAATTTGGAGATTATAATGAATATTTCCCCAAAAAGCCATTGTAAATTTCAAATTCTTTTATTCTCTCTTTCATCCTCATTAATAAATTTGGAAACAGAAACCTGCTTTAATAAAAAAAAAGGAATAGAAAAGTTTAATTAAAAACATCTAGATCTTGGCAATACACCTAAAATGTTCATTTTGTGTTTTTCTTTATTATAAATTTAACTTGAAATTATATGGGATATAAATCCGTAAAACTTGCAAGTCATATGTGATTTACCAGAGTATCTATGAAATCAAAACTAATGTTATCATTTAATTTTGCTCTTATGGTACAACATTTGGGTTTATTCCTGACTTATCTGGTGTTTGCTTAACTTGATAAATTGTCATCATATCTTAAAACTTTTAGTTGTACATCATTTATTAGAACGTGATTTGAAAGTATCATGCCAATTTTCTGTTTCTGAAGAGAGTAGTAAGAATTGTTCCGTTATAGCGGGTGTCATAATGCTAACCATTATCTGAAATTAGACAAGACTTCCAATAGGCAAACGAGGTAGGCACATGTAGGCTTGAGGAGTTTTGCTCAGATTGATAGGGTTTCCATCCAGCCGAATATCCTCTAGCGCCTTACGAATATAAGTCAAATTTTTAACGTTGCAGAACGTATCTTCATGCATCTCCAAAATGTTGTTATTCTAAAAGAGATGACAGTAAATGATAAGGCAAAATATAACATATGCTTATTATTAATTAATAACACAGTCCATTTTTCTTCAGCCCCATTTGAATTCTTTTGTTCCTTCTCTTACCAAAAATGCATGTTATGCAACAATTACACCTTGAGCACTTTCTAGGCCGTGGGGATTAAATCACTGAAGCCCAAAGTAGATACAGGCTTACCCTAATGCAGCTGGCACTTGAGTAGTAGAAATGTTAAGATAGGGAGGTGAGAAAACAGATGTGCAGAAAAAGTTATTTCTAAAATTGATGAGTACCGTGAAGGAAGAACGATAACTGTGGAAAGTTATCTTAAAGAGATAGCAGTGGAGCTGAGAATGGAATAACACAGAGACAAGGAAAGAGCCAAGACAAGAATGCTGCAGGGAGAGAGAGAAGACCACGTTCAATCTGAGTAATTATCTTGGAATGTTCAAGAATGGGAAAAGAGTCAACATGGCTGAAGTAGAGTGAGGAAGAAAGTGAGCAACTATCAGAAAGATAAGCAGGGCCCAGAAAGACATTTTTAAAAATAGCTTTGTTGGGTATATTTCACATACCATAAAATTCCTTCATTTTAAGTATACCAGCTCAGTGGTTTTTAAGATAGTCACAGAGTTGTACAATCATCATCATAATTAATTTTTTATATTTATAATTAATATTTTTTACCATAACTTAATTTTAGAACAAGTCAGGCCCTGTAGATATTAACAGTTATCCCCCCTCCCTTTTTCCCTATCTTTAGCCCATGGTGACTTCTAATCTACTTTGTTTTTATGGATTTTCCCATTTTAGATATTTTATGAAAATGGAATCACAGATCATCCTCTGTGACTGGGTTCTTTCACTTAGAATTGCATTTTCAAGGGTTATTTTGTACCATGTATTAGTACTTTATGTTTCATTAGCCTGATAATATTCCACTGTGTTGATATGCCACATTTTTGTCCATTCATCTGTTAGTAGAAATTTGGATTTTTTTCTGCTTTTGGCTCTTACAAATAATGGTTCTGTGAACATTTGCAAACAAGTTTTGTGTTGACATACGTTTTCAGTTCTCCTAGGTATATACCTGGGAGTGGAATTGTGGGTTTATACTAACTCTATGTTTAACATTTCAAGGAAGTGTCAAACTTTTCCAAAGTGGCTGCACCGTTTTAGATTCTTACTAACAATGTATATGTTCCAATTTCTTGGCATCTTAACCAACACTTGTAATTATCTGTTTGTTTGTTTTTTTATTTTAGCCAACCAAGTGGGTGTAAAGTGGTATCTCATTACGGTTTAGTTCATGGCTGGTGTATTGAATATAATTGATATTTTATATTGATTTTATAACCTGCCACGTTGCTGAACTCATTTATTAGTTCAAATGATTTAGTGAATTTCTTGTATCTTTCTATATAAAAGATCTATAGATCAATTTGGAGCCTATTTCCATTTTAATATTAAATCTTCCAAACCATGAATATAGATTATCTTTCCTTTATTTAGATCTATTTCTCCCCAGATAAAATTATATATATTTAAGGAGTACAGAACAATGTTTTGATATATGTGTACATTGTGAAATGATTACCACATCAAGCTAATTAACATTTTCATCACCTCTCGTGGTTACCTTTTGTGTGTTTCTGGTAAGAACACTTAAGATCTACTCTCAACAAATTTCAGGTTCACAATAGGGTATTCTTAACTATAGTCACCATGCTGTATTACATTATATCTCCAGAATTCATTCATTCTGAATAACTAAAACTTTATATTCTATGACTAATATGTTCCATATCCTGCAGTCCCCAAGTCCTGGCAACCGCCATTCTACTCTCTGATTCTTTGAGTTTGACTTTTTTAGATGCCACATAAAGTGAGATCTTACCATATGTGCCCATCTGTGTCTGGCTTATTTCACTCAGCATAATGTTCTCACCCGTGTTGTTGCAAATAGCAGAATTTTCTCTCTTTTCTTAAAATTCTTTTTCTTTTTAAAAGAATGAATAATATCCCATTGTATACATATACTGCAATTTCTTTATCCATTCACTCATTGATAGACACATGGGTTGCTTCCATATCTTGGCGATTGTGAATAATGCTGCAGTTAACATGAGAGTGCAGATGTCTCTCTGAGATACTGATTTCATATCCCTTGAATATATACTCAGAAGTAGATTGCTGGATAATATAGTGGTTCTGTTGAACTTTTTGAAGAAACTCCATACCGTTTCCTATAACGACTGTGCCCCTTATATTCCCACCAGTAGTGCACAAGGGTTCCCTTTTTTTCCACAACCTTGTCAATCTTGTTATCTTTGGTCTTTTTGATAATAGCTATTCAGTGAGGTGACATCTCATTGTGGTTTTAATTTGCCTTTCCCTTACGATTAGTGATGTTGAACATCCTTTCATATACCTGTTGGCTATTTGTATGCTTTCTTTTAAGAAATGTCTACTTAGGTCCTTCACCAATATATTGTTTTAAAGATTTTATTTATTTATTTGACAGAAAGAAAGGCAGTTAGAGAGGGAACACTCCCCCCCTGCTTGGGGAGTGAGAAAGGGAGAAGAAGGCTTCCCACCAAGCAGGGAACCTTATGCGGAGCTTGATCCCGGGACTCTGAGATCATGACCTGAGCCAAAGGCAGACACTTAAAGACTGAGCCACCCAGGTGCCCCGTTCACCAATATTTTAATTGATTTTTTGTTGATTTATTTGAGTTCTGTATATATTTCTGAAGTTAACCCCTTATCAAATAGATATCTTCTCCCACTTATAGGTTATCTCTTCTCTTGGTTGATTGTTTCTTTTACTGTGCAGGAAGCTTTCAAAAAGATTGTAGCATTCAGTCTACAAATCTTATATTTTTTTGTTAAAATTCTTCCTAGGTGATTTATTATTTTGTGATAAATATAAGTAGAATTGTTTTCTTAATTTCATTTTCAGATTGTTCATTTCTAGTGTATACATACACAATAATTTTATTTTTATTTTGTTACCTATGACATAGCTTTAATCATTTATTAGGTTTCTTCTTTGACTCATTGCTTATCGGGGAAAATGTTTTTTAATATCCTCATATTTGTGTTTCCAAATTTTCTTGTAGTTGATTTCTATTTTAGTTCCATTGTAATCAGAAAAGTACTTTGCGTGATTTTGGTACTTTTCAGTTTGTTGTAGCTAGTTTTATGGCTTAGTATATGACCTTTCCTGGGAAATGTTCATTGAACACTTGAGAACCATGTATATTTTGCTATTGTTGGTTTCAAGGTTTTATAAACAACTATTAAGTCTAGTTGTTTTTTTGTATTGTTAAGGTGTTCTTGAACTATGTTCTAGTTGATCATATGACTGGTTGTCCTATCCATTATTGAAAGCGGAGTATTGGAAGAGCCAACTTATTGTTAAATTGTCTATCTCTCCTTTCAATTCTGTCAGTTTGTGCTTCATACATTTTGAGGCATATTGTTTATAATCATTAATATAATATAATACTGGTTAATAACAATATATATGAATGTATAATCACATATTATTAGGTGCATATATGTTTATAATCATTATATTTTTTGATGGCTAAACTATCTTCTCATTATAAAGTGTCCATGAAGAATAAAAGGTTTAGTGCCTATGTGCTGTACTACTCCTTTGATAGGTAGTAGGTACATGCTGTTAATAATAACTGTGGCTTACATATAAGTACTCATGATGTTCCAGTAACTGTACCATTCACTTTATAAACTACAACTGTGGTACAGGGAGGCTCAGGTATTTTGTCCAACCTTTATATGGTATTAAAAGTGGAATTTCAGTCTAGGGAATCTGCTTTTCCCAGAGCTTTCATTCTTAACTACTATACTATATTTTGACAAACATTTTGAAATGATTCAAAATTGGAGATTTTTATATAAGCATTAAAAATATAAATTGAAGACTACACAAATTAAAAACAGCTATATACTGGATATTGGTAAGGTGGTCATGAGAAGAGAGATGCTTTAAAGGGTACACTTAATGCCTTTTTAAGCCTTAGGATAGGAAATATGAAGCCAATTACTTTTTTTAATGTCTTATTATATACACAAGCCCATTGTGTTTGAATACAACATCAGAGACACAGTTACTTTGCAGGGTTAATATTATCACAGACAATGGTAATAAAATTTAATTCAGACTTAGAAAACACATTGGAAACACATTTTCTTAATCCAGAGAGATGGAAGTCTGTCATTTCTAAGCAGATAGGAATGCCCTAGCATTGAATTTAATTCAATACATAAAACTTAAGATTAAAAGCTAAAATTGGCATTTTTTTCTCTATTGAAAGCTAGAAATTAGATTTCTCCTTCTGCCATTTTCTCTTCCATTTCTAATAAGTCTTAAATATTTCTCCAGAAGATGAAGCTTTCAGTTTTGTTTTGTTTTTCCCCATAAGTAATTTTGGGTGCTAGAAAGATGCATTATGATTTGACAGAGACTGAAAATCTTTAAAGACTAAGATCATCATAAAAAAATCAGTATGGACAGAGGCATGATGTACCAAGACTTTGTGCTCCCATCGAGAGAGAGAGAGAGAGAGAGAGAGAGAGAGAGATTGGAGAAAAAGAAGAAAAATGGTGGCAGTGTGTTAACAGGCCATTATAAACAGTTTCTGTGTCTGGACTTCCTCATCTTTACTTTTGTTTCCATGGAGCTGTTGGGCATACCTTACTGGTGGAAGCCTACCTGGAGGTGAAGGGCCCGTAGATTCTCCGGGAGTGGCAGAGGGATGTGGTCCAAATTGTTATTGGTGAGGTAGAGGTGATGGAGATCATTCATATCCTGTCAACATTCCAAAAGGAGGGACTTAGTGGAAATTAGCAGCATCACTGTTGTGTTTTCCATTCCCTGTTCATGCAACAATTTGTAAAATAACACATGCCTCTGTCAAGTTCTTGTTTTGCAAAGATGAAGCAGATTAGTACCCCAGGTAACTAGACATAATTCAAATGAGTTTTGGAAAAATTAACTATAAGTGACTATTTCTTGATGAGAATGTAAAGTGCTTCTCAATCTTCATGCAGAACCTTGCCTTGCCCACTCTAACTTTCTCTGCTTAAGCAAGGCAGTGTCTTCCCATGGAAGGGGTTGGGAGGATTTGGGTGAAGCAGAGGAGCAATGGCCTTTGTGTTACAGAGATGGAGAAAAGAGAATTTCTGTGCAACAAAATCCTGTTCTGTCTAGTGCTTGTAGCAGCAAAGGGCAGCCTCGCCAGAAGAAAACAAAACACAACAAAAAAAACCACTTAGACAATAGCAGGTCTACTCCAGCCAAACGCCACAGAACAAACTGTGACTCACCGATGCCCATGCCAACAAAAGCTGAATGGGGAGACTGAACTTTGACCCTTGGCTGGCTACAATGGCGTCCTAGCTCCCTTGCCAACTACGGTTACAGGAGAGCTGATGAAGAAACAGGACTTTCGCCATTGCTCAGTGATCATGGGTCCATGCAGCTCCCTGCACTCTCCCTGTGTCCCTTCAAACAGATTTTTAAATTTGTCTGATAGAGATTGAGAAGACCAGCTTGAATACAGTAAGAGTAAGTAAGAAAGCTGGTTGGTGAATGTTCTCATGCTCTATGTGTTACTACTCTAAGCAAGACTGTCTAGCCCCAAAATTGCTGTCTTCACTTAGAAAACAAAATTTCTAAGATTAACCGGATCCATCCTTTTTGCAAGGTAATTTATTTTATTTATTTATTTATTTTAAAGATTTTATTTATTTGACAGAGAGAAACACAGCAAGAGAGGGAACACAAGCAGGGGGAGTGAGAGAGGGAGAAGCAGGCTTCCCGCCGAGCAGCCCGATGTGGGACTTGATCCTGGGTCTCCGGGATCATGACCTGAGCCGAAGGCAGTCGCTTAACCAACTGAGCCACCCAGGCGCCCCTTGCAAGGTAATTTAAAAGACTTCTACCTCAAAGCATCACCCACACCCTGCACAAGTAGTCAACCTTTAAGCCACATAAAAATATGCGCCTTGAATGGAGTTCTTAGAAAATACAAATTGTCTGGCTGACACCGTTTCCAGTCTGCTTAGAGACTCGTGTTCCAGGGAGCCCCTCACCCCTTATGCAAAGCTCAACTCTCTGTTCTTGGTCGGCCAGCCTCAGAACTTATCAAACTGCAATATTTCCCAAAAGCTTGATAAATAATATTGTATGGCTTATGTTAGGAGGTAAAAATCTCTTCAAATTGAATTTCCTTATGGCAATAGAAATGGTAGTCTCTGACAGCAAATGGGGTGGAAGGATGAGAATCTTCCATACCCAGACTTGAAACTCACTTTAAATGCTTCTTGCTTGATTCCTTTCCTTCCCAGCCGATTGTTGCTGATATCGATAAATGTCAAAGTGTTCGGCAGTTCCGGGAGCTGCCTTATTTTATTGTCACGCAGGACAAGCTCCCGGAGGTGAGGTAGCTTTCTGAATGCATCCTCATCAATCTCAGATATTAGATTTGATGTCAGATCGATCCTTCTTAAATCATCTAGAAGGAAAAATGAAGGAGGCAGTTAAATACTCTTGAATATGTTTTGTTCACATAAAAATATGAAGATAAATTTTCCCATGTAAAAGCAAATATAAATATGAACTAATAATAGACAATTAATAAAATAATTATTTCTAACCACTTTATATAAAAATTAATTGTATCCACCCAATACTATACATATTTGTGTACTTGCAAGAAAGCATAACTTTGACAACGGTATTGACACGTTATATTTATCTGGTCTTTTTTTCTACAGTTTCATAAGCTTTGTCCAGATTTTACTATTTAAAAGGTTTTCCTCGGTGATGACAGATTGCTATATTTTCTCAGAGTTATAGATATATTAGCATTAAAATACAAAGGCAATAAAAAGAAATTTTTAAATGATTGAAGCACTTTATAAAGACAAGTACCAAAATTCTTCTAAGTTGGCAACAATTACAAAGTCAGAATATAGGCTTGTGGGCATCAATCACAGAGCGATTGTGCTTTAATGGAAGTTATTCGAACAACCCAAATCCTCCTAACTATATGACCATGACATTTTACTCAATGTCATGACATGATAATGAGTTCTAGTCCATAAAATATACATATTTATGATTCTATTTCTTGAAAATATTTTATTTGAAAATATCAACTATATAGTTTCATAATGACCTTTAACTCTTCATTGTTTTTTTCACATAATTAAAGCAAACTTTCGAATATTTGAATAAGGAAAAACTAGTTGATTGATGAGCCATATTTTCATAGTCAAGTTTCATTTTATAGTGCAACAATTTTAGGCACGTCTGTAAAGAAGACAAGGACATTAGTGCTGTCATCCATACTTAGGCCTGCAAAATCATTTCTGTTGATCTTTTTAATTCTGTTGAAGCGGGAGTAGAAATAAGCGGTGTTCTTGGGCAGTGGAGGGATAGCATCAAGTTCATGGTCATCACAGTATACAGTGCTACTTATACACGTACACAGAAGGCAGGTTGGGAAGTCTAAAAGGCAGAGGAAAATAACTATGTGTAAGTAACAAAAGCAATTACTAGGAGATAACGTGATTAGATGTTTGTTAAATAAGTAAGTCTCATACAGACCATCCCAGTATATTTCATGTTTTCTCATACAGTTTTCTGTAAATGGAAATTAAAGTCAAATGTACCAGTTAAGGCAGCCATAATAACTAGTATATTCTTTATACTGTTTTAAATTTTATTTTAAATGACCGAGTGGCTACAGTGTGGTTGTTGCTTTTACACGTTAAAAATTCTCTTTTCAAATGTAAATACTGACTAGTTCTTCTAAAGTTAAAACATTGCACATAGTATTTTCATTAGGTCTTTGGTTCATTATTTAAACACCCCATGGAAACAAACTGCTTCAGGAAAAAGATAGGGTAATGATCATCGATATGAATTCACTCAATATGCAATTATTGAGTCCTTTCTAGGTAAATGACGTGATAACTGGTGAAGCAGTGAGGGGCACAAAGAGACACCATTCTATTTTGTGATCTTCTATGTAAGATAAATGTGAATCACACAAATAAAATGATAACTGTGAAAAAATGTCATGAAATAGATGAGCATAAAATAGGGGAACTTGGCTCAGTCTGACAGTCGTGGTTCTCTGAGGAGGTGATAACTGAGGAACAGAAGGAGTTGACCATGCGCTTCACACTGGCAGTGAAGAATACACAGGTAGAGGAAGCAGCATGGGCCAAAGCGCTTCCCTTTGGAGGGACTAAAGGATGGTCCACGTGGCTATAGCACAGAGAGCACTGGAATGTATGGGGCATACCGTACAGAGAGTTATCAGCTGGGTTATTACAGATATCGTTTCTTATCCCAAGGCTGGGCAGGGTATTTCATGATCATTGCATCATTGCATATGAGACATCACTCCACTTGAAGGCGTGGTGGAAGACAGGGAGGGCAAGTGGACACAGTGGGGATGAGTTGTCATCTAGATAAAAGATGGCAGTTGGTTGGCTGCGGTCATGGCAACATATTGAAAAGGCAGCAGATCTGAGGCTGGGCTATATCTCAACATACGGGTCTGCCTTTGTCGTGCTCACATGCACACACATACAACTCTCCTTCACTCTCTCTTTAGCGGTCCTGCAGAGGACAGTAATCTTCTAAGGAAGATAGAAAAGCAATGACCAGAAGGAAAGGAAGAAAAGAGAATGGGAAGATGTTATGGAGGCCGATGGAGAGAGAGTTCGAAAACGAAGGGACTAGAAAACATTCTAAGGCTGCTAAAATGTCAGGTAAGTGAAGGACCGAAAATATTTTGGATCAGTCATTGTTGTGGTTGTAGGCGACGACAGTCAGCCGCAGTGATGGGGCCAGAAGCCAGGTTAACAGCCAGCTGAAGAAGGAGAGGGGCTTGCAAGGATGGCTACAGCAAATATAGACAATGCTATCGAGATGTTTGTGAATGAGGAGAGAGGAAGGTGGGAGGTATGAGCAGATATATTTGCAGTGTGTAAATTGACTGAAGCAGGATCCATCTGTGGTTTGTGATCAAGACCAGTAATGCACCCTACTAAGGTCTTTTTGCTATGATTAAGTAGGAAAGTTATTTACAATAATAGCTTCAGGAATGAAAACTATTTTAAGATGGAAATCTAGGAAAGATGATTTAAAGGGAGATGTAGAATATTTAATACTTGCCAACTTTTCAAATTATTATAAATTAATATTTTCCACTTATAAAATTTTTAAGAAGTAAGGCATTTGAGTCTTCTATATATTCATGGCTTTGTTAATTCAGCAATAATTGCTTAAAGTAATTTTATACATATGTATGCATATATACATATATGTATATATTCACACCAGTTATAATTTAATTCTTTTTTCCACTCATAGCCCAAGTCTACTTTATATGGCTTCAGAATGTTGTTTTTCAAAATCTGTATTAATCATAAAAAATATATTTTGATTACTAATGTTTTAATATTTCTTTCCAAGCTAATTAACTTTGATGAATACATAACATTTAAATTAAGGATGCCTGGGTGGCTTACTAGGTTAAGCATCTGCCTTCACCTCAGGTCATGATCTCAGGGTCCTGGGATTGAGCTCCATACCTGGATCCCTGCTCAGTGGAGACTCTGCTTCTCCCCTCCCCCCCGCTTATGCTCTCTCTCTCTCTCTTTCTTTTTCTCTCTTGCTTGCTCCTCTCTCCAGTCAAAGAAAATCTTTATAAAAAAGATTTAAATTTAATTTTAAAGTTTAGAATTTCTGGTAATGCTTCATCTGTGGAAATGAAAATGTTAATTATAAAGTTTTAACTTCATTCCTCATCCTAAGACTACTTTGGTGGTGACTTTTTTTCCTCCTAAAGTCATAGGTATTTTATATAGTTTCAAAGCTGACATTCTTGGGCCATAATTTTGACTAAAGCTTTTGCAAAGATTGGGCCTGATGTTTTTCTGTTGTGCTTGTGGCTTTATTTGGAGAGTGTTCTACTACTCCCTAGAATAACACCTATGTGGAAAGAATATTGTGTATTCCTTAGAGATACTGGCTTAGGATTTAGTGGTCTCTAGTCTCATTCTAGCACTGCTACCTACCACCTCCATGATCTTGGACAACTTTTACACTATGTGGGGGTTTTAATTTTCTACTGTAAAGTGGAAATAACAGTACCTAGTACACGGTACCCTGCTGACTCTTCAAAGAGTTCATATACATAAAACACTTTAGTGGCTGGCATATACACAGCATTTTATGGAAGACAACCTTTACTTTACTCATTGGTGAACAGTTACAAACTGGTAGATGCAGAGAGTAGAGGGGTGGTTACCAGGCGCTGGGTGGGGAGCAAGAGGGAGTTGGTAGTGGACAGCTGTAAAGTCACAGTTATGCAAAATGATAAAGTTCAGGAGATCTGCCGTGCACCATAAAGCCTAGAATTAATGAGACTGTACTGTACACTGAAGAGTTAAAAAAGAAACTCTTTTATCAAAACAGAGTCATGAGAATAGCTAACATTTATTATGTTTACTATGGGTCTGACACTAAATTCATTCATTTAATCCTTACAACAATTCTCTGAAGTAAGATCTATTATTTATTATCCCATATTTTAGATGAGGAGACTGAGGCAAAAAGTACTGAATGCCTTGCACCATTTTGCGTACCCAGCAAGTCCCAGAGCTGGCATTTGAATGCCCTCCCTCTCTTTTGTTCTCTCAGTATGTTCTGTACAGAGTTTTTCCATATTACATGGAACACATCATTGCCTCTGCATTTGTTGCATGTCTGTCTCCTTGGACTAGCCAAAAATATCCATGAGAACAGCAGTCAGCTTAAGATAAGTTTTGTATCTCCAGAACTCAGTGTACAGAGACACTCCAACTTTGTACTCATGAACTTTTGCAATGGGAATTCTACTCCTTTTTCTACACCCTCCTCACTGTGCCATTCTCCGCGTGGGAAAGCCTTCTGGTGTGAGTCCGTCTGAGTACCCGTGAGAACAACACTGACACATTTAACAAGAAATATAGGCAGCTCATAGAATCATACTTAGCAAGAGGAACTCTTTTTCATTAACTAAAAAGCTCTGGTTTAGATCACCTTCAGGCTATACAAGATGGAGGCCAGTGTTAGGGAACTGCTTTCCACTCAGCTGCTCCCGAGGACGGAAGAGAAGAAGCCCATGTTCCAATAAGTACACAGACAAGAGTCAGAACAGGCTCGCTTGAAACGCAGTGTGTGAAACTAACACCTATGTGATCTCTGACAAGCTCCCACCATTTTTTAGCTGTTTTCTCAGTAAGGAAGACCTACAACCTTTACACGGAGCTTATAGTAGTCAATGAGAGAATGTGAGGTGAGCCTTGTGGCCCCAGATCGTGTGTGCCCAGTCAGTGTAAAATATTATTACTACTGACATCATCACAATCGGCCATCACTGCCTTCTTACCCTGAACTGCTGTGGCCCCGCTGTCAGACCCAGATTCTCATCCTGCTAACAATGTAGCAGATTATGTGTTCAAGAAATGCATTCCACCACAAAGGTTTGGAGGAGTGACGCTGGATAAATATTTTTGTCCCAAATCTTTGGTTATTTGATCATTTCCATCATCCCAAAGCTGAATTATTAAAACTGCTTTATATTTGAATAGAAAATACATATGTATCTCTTGTTTGAAAGCCCGCCTATGGCAAAACTTTCTCTGTGGGTCATGGAGGCTGCCTGTGGCATTGGAATTTGGCAGCTTTGAGGTTCAAATCAGCTTGGATGGACCTGACCTTCGTTGGTGTGTGGGCCCAGAACCCCAGTGAATTCAGGCTCCTGTGGAGAAGAGCCATCAATCAGTCTAGGCGTGGACTCCTCTTCCTCTTCCTCTTCAGCCTCCTCTGGCGGTGTGGGTGGGGTAAGGATCTCTCTGTTCCCAGAAGGCATCACTGTGGCTGTTTCAACCTGAAAAAGAAACAAAATTTCAACAGGCAACCTTCTTAATCACCCACACAATGAGGCAGGGACACAAATTTTAAATGTATCCATTTTTGCCACAAGAGGTCGCTGGTGTTCTGAAGTTCGACAGGGCAGGACCTGCTGGAAGGGCTTACTTAGCACATGTGGTTCTAGTTACTGTTGGCTTTAATTAATTTTGCTTCTCAAATCTTAGTAATAATTTCCAATGCCCATGGTTTTTTGGGCTTTTTTCTTTTGGTCCTCTTGCGCTTTCAAACATTCTCACATGTTTATTCATTTTTTAAAAACCTCATGTATTGTTTTCTAAATATATAGCATTGCAAGACTTCAGTATTGCTGAGGAACTCAAATTAATCCAGAAGTGCGCAGAGTAAAATCCCAAAGTCCCCTTCACCCTGGAGCCCTGATTCCATTCCCTTTTAAGATAACAATCATTAAAAAATTAAGGTGTATGTTCCAGTCCTTTTAATCTTTGGTTTTCTTGATTCAAATATACTGGGTTTGTTTTTTTGTTTGTTTTTTCTTTTTTTTTTACAATTTACACTTCTTCCAATTATTTTGTTGTAAAGTAGCCTTTCTGCCAAAAGAAAAATATATATGGAGATATGAAAATCAAATATGATTTGATTATGATGTGTCAATTCTCATATGCTTTCAACATTATTCTGAGTAACAGGTATTACCAACAATATTTGGGTTTGTTAAATTGACTTTTTTGAGAGCTTTAGCAATAGAGGCAACTTATTAAAATTGAAAAAAATGCTCAAATATTTTTTCAGGGATTGTATCTTAGATTGGACTTGGTTTTCTCTTCTTGCACATTTTAGGTAATGAGTAACTGCTCTTAAGAACACTGTGTTTTGAGGGCGCCTGGGTGGCTCAGTGGGTTAAAGCCTCTGCCTTGGGCTCAGGTCATGATCTCAGGCTCCTGGGATCCAGGCCCACATCAGTCTCTCTGCTCTGCAGGGAGCCTTCTTCCTCCTCTCTCTCTGCCTGCCTCTCTACCTACTTGTGATCTCTCTCTGTCAAATAAATAAATAAAATCTTTAAAAAAACCAAAAAACAAAAAACACACTATTTGCATTTAGAGTAACTCCTTACTCTCAAATCCCTTCCCATGCCTCAATGTTGATTCCTCTGTATTACTTGATAAATGTCTACCACCTTGATAATCTTGTCACTTTAGGCAGGAAATCTCCCCCAGACAGGCAGCACCCACTTTTGGGCACATACTTTCTTCATGGCATCCCCAGAAATCCCAGATTCTCCTTTTTCCACTCTGATGGGGCTGCCTGATCCTTCCCACTCTTCTTTATTTGCATTTATTAAACAAGTAAACAATAACAATTTTTAAAAACCCACATAAATTACATTCTAACTTATTTAATGTCAAAATGGCAGGCACAGTATTACTTTTATGTATAAAATAAGTACATAACTAGGCTAGATATTTTCTGAGTATTTTAGATAGGTGTTTTAGATAAACACAATATTTTAAAGATACATTTGCTACTTAATATTTTTTAAAGAATTTGAGTACATTGCTTCACAAATGAAAATTATCCCTTTAAATAAGGAACACTAAACTCCAGTGCACACCTTTGAATTGTGTCTCTTTCTGTGTTTCTGTAGGGTCTCCTCATTTCCACCCCTCCTACACTGTACTGAAATGACTCCATCAGTTTACGGCCTACCGGAGCTTGCTAGATGGTACACACTAAGTTGCATGTTTTATCTTTGTAACTCAAGCCCGTAGCATTATAGGTGATCAACAAATACTTCTTAAATATAATTAATTGCTCGTCCAAAATATATCTAATTCACAGCTTTATATTTAATTTTAGAGATTTTACTGATGAGAATCACGAATGTGTTCATGCTCACTTTAAATGCACTTAAAGCATGAAATCAAACCAAAAGCAACTCATACTGTATTTGGTGCATTAGGAAGCCAAACCCGAAGATTTTGTAAAACTTGGCGAGGAATCTCCACTTGAGAAGATTGGGCACACTTCCTTGAACAGGGAGACATACGGTTTCCATCTGCAAGATCAGAATGAAGCAGATTTAGAAGGAATAGACCTGCAGAGACCTAAAGGAGGCTCCAGGAAGAGCGGAAATTGAGACAGATGTTTGATGGAATGGAGGCAGCCTAAAGGGAGAAACACATTCCAGACACGTCACCTTGAATCTTTAGCTTTGCAGGAAAAATGTTTGCACATACTTTGTACAGATAATTGTTTTTCCACGGATCTGATGTGAAGCTGTAAGATCTCACTTGTCATCCAGTATAATGAGGCAAAAACAGCTTTTGTGTTTATCAGAACCTGTTTTGTTCATGCTTACTTGCTGATAAAATGTGAATGTTGAACGATTTTGAAGACCAAGGGAAAGGAATGCTTTTTCAGCTCAGCAAAATCCCAGAACTATAAACTCAATAAGCTGTTTGCATTGCAGACACATTTATTCTCACTACTGAATAGAAATGGTTTGGTTTTCTTCTTCTTCTTCTTCTTTTAACAATTTCCATACTGCAATATGAAGTTGTGAGGCAATGCATGCAAAGAAAGGAAACCAGGGAAACATGAGCACCTGGCTCTCCATGTGGCTGACTTTTATGCTTACGCTACAGAAACCTAAATTTGGGAATAAACACAAATGGCTAGAAAATATCCCTGCCCCTTTTCCTCATGTTACAACTGGCAGGCCTCAAAGGCAAATATAACCGAGGCTCTGATATAAATATTCATCCTTCCTGTATTTTCCTCTATTATTTTTCCTTTTACCTCCTTGTTTTGCTCTGACCTATTCCCTACTAAATTGTTTTAACCTCTTAATTATATTTCCCTGAATTTTAAAAACACAGTAAATACAAAGGATCACTCCAGCCTGTGGCCTTGGACTTAGCCATCCCTATGCTGGCGTATCTTCTCGACGTGGAATCAGCAAGGCATATCCCTGAGTTGACTGGTTTGTAGTAAGTTTTCAATTTCTATCCCCTTTTTATGGGGCTTTAGAGCTATAGATAGTTTATCTCATGGTGGACTCTACTGGAGAAGGACATTCCATGCCCTTGAAGGAGTATGTCTGTACCAGAGATGACAAATGCATAGGTCACAGACAGTGATCTGGGTAGAGGGAGGTGTCAGCGGACGTCAGCTAGGAGCCATAATTGTGCCAGGAAGAGTCACCAGGCCTGCGTCAGCCTCTGCACCCACAAAGTCACCCAGCACCCCAATACAATCTCAGGGACAAGGTAGTTGATGTGACTCTCAGATGTCTTAGATGAAGTCTCTGCTCCCTGGAGATAGGACTCTCAGTAGAAAATGATTCAGTTATCTTCCTTGTAGCAGATGACATGTTCTGAGACTTATCAGCAGTATTTGCATCATTAAGAATATTGCAAAAGATTTGAGACTTTCATTCTCCAGTAATCAGAGGAGTTATCCACAGAAAAGTCTTTCTACACAAGTGCTCAGCATCATTTTAAGTGGTAACATTTGGTTATAAATATTGATCAAATCCATTTGTCTCTTAGCAAAAAGCACGTCTAAATGACCCTTAGGACTATATTGCTCCCATTGGGTCTACTTAATATGTTTGTCTTAATTTCAGAATAGAAATAAGAAAAAATAGTGCATTTGGCAACAACAGTCATACTTCTCCCTGACTGCCTCCCTTTGCCCGGGAACCCTGTCAGTCCTGACTTCTTGAATATGTTCCTCATCCCTGTTGAGGATGGTAAAAACCCATTTGCTGCTGCTAAGCATGCGATTTGACTAATAAAAGACAATGTGTGGTTTTTTCCTAATATTTTGATATCTTTTGGTCTCAGCACTCAGTTGGCAGCTAAATTTCCAATGAGGAACGTAACGAAAAATATCACATATGCGTGACAGAAAGAATGCTACAAAGGAGTTCAGGATACTAAGACTTGATTCCTACCTTCATGAGTGAAGGCAAAGATCGCTGAATCAAAGGGTGAAATTATAAATGATGGAAGGGTTGCCAGTCTTTATAATGATCAAATCAACCAGAATGAACGTGTCAAGCATTACACTTAAATTATGATCATTATGTCCACTTTACTTGTCAGTATTATTTTCAAACATCTATCAATACTTTTTTTTTTCTGTGTGCACACCCATTACCAATAATCTAAGTCACTACCATATCTTGCCAGAAATACAAACAATAGTTGACTCACAGGAAGTTGTCACCTCCCTCCATTATATGTTCACTCTGTCATGAGAATAAGCTCTTAAAAAGACAAAGCTGATCATATCAGCCTCTGCTTAAAAATCCTTAAATGGATTTTTATTCTTAATAGCCACAAGAAGAGTGGCCTTGTAGAAGCACGGAAACATACTGGTTAAGAAGAAGGATTCTGAGGAGGTGAGCTTGACTCTAGCTTACCTCTGAGACCTCGAGTTACTTTATCTCATGAGACTCAATTTCTCTATCTGTAAAATCCTGGTATGTGTAGTAGATAGTACAGCTGTGTTACGGTGAAAATGTTAATACATATAGTAGATGCCATTGAAATTTACTATTATTATTTGCTCTTTTTATGTTTGCTATTTTTACTTTATGCTTGCTATTATTATTAAAATAAATTCAAAACTCTTTGACTTAGATGGTCTTGCATGGCTTGGCTTGACTACTCTCCCTTTCCTCCATCGCATGTCAATGTTCTCTTCTGCTTCACTGGCCATATTTAATTTTTTTATGCTCCTTGTTCTATAAGACATTTCCATGTATGAATTGTTTTGCTTGGAATTCACTCTATTCCTCACCATTTTTTTCTCCAATCTTATTTTATTTTATTTTTTAACAGCTTTATTGACAGTGCAGTAAATCCATAAATAAAAAGAAAGTAAAAGCGTATATACACTGAAATCTTTGTTCACTCAATAATATTCCCTTAAGGATGAAGATATAATCATCCCTGTTACACTAAAATCCGCATACAAATAATAATGCGGATTTTAGTGTAAATATTAATAGGGTCTGGGATAGAGTCACAGTGAGGTCTGCATCGCAAGAAATTGAAGTGACTTTAGATTGTTCTCATGATATAAAACTGACCTTAAAAATGCGAACACACACAGAGAGAACCATTCCTCCCAAGTGTTTGGGAGCCGCTTCCTGACTCTTGACGTACTTGCGATAATAGCACAGATGAAGAAAGAAAAAATAAAATGAAGAGGTTGGCAGCCTAAAAAAATCAAATTCAGGAAATAATGGCTTATTATTAAAAAATGGCTTATTTTTATGGCCAGTATTGTTTGGAGGAGAGAAATATTAAATTTGTTGAATATACACAAAAGTCATTAAAGAGATCATCTCTGGTATCAAAAGAAGTTTTCCTGGATGTCATCAGGTGCTAGATGAAAATAACTAGCATGGATTGAATATTCACTATGTGAGAAACTGTTACATTCTTTCCAGTGATTCACATGTAATTATCAGCGTAACTCTTTGTAGAAGGCACAATAATTCACATGTAATTATCAGAGTAACTCTTTGTAGAAGGCACAATAATTATCAGAGTAACTCTTTGTAGAAGGCACAATAATTTAATGGATTTGTAAACTGAGACCAGGGATGGGAGGACCAAATAAATTGTCAGAGCTTACATGATTTCTAAGTAGTAAGGCTAGGATTTGAATCTAATTAGTGCAACCACAAGACTGTTTAATTTACCTAATATTGATTCCATACTCAGCCAAATAAATTTGGGCCGAATAATCTAGCTTTGGTACCTGCATTCCCAAAAAAGAGGAGTTTCAGGGACGCCTGGGTGGCTCAGTTGGTTAAGCAACTGCCTTTGGCTCAGGTCATGATCCCGGAGACCCGGGATCGAGTCCCACATCGGGCTCCCTGCTCGGCAGGAAGCCTGCTTCTCCCTCTCTCACTCCCCCTGCTTGTGTTCCCTCTCTCGCTGTGTTTCTCGCTGTCAAATAAATAAAATCTTAAAAAAAAAAAAAAAAAAGAGGACTTTCAGATCATCAAGTAGGTCTTATCATCACAGGAGAATGCCTTCATATTATAAATTCATAAATATACTTTATTGAACAAATTTTAAGCTTCATGTAATTATTGCTTGACATAATTCATCAACCTACAATCTGATTTGATCGTCACTGATTATGTTAGCCAGTTGCTTGTCCTGAAGCCTGAAGTTCATACCAAGGCCCTGTTGCCCTGGGCAAGCATTTGACAGTCTTCCCCTGCTATTGACAAGCATGAAAAATATCCTATAACATCGATGTAGATGGATTGTAAAATTCAAGTAGCATTTATCGTAATTCTCACTTTTGTGAGAAATAAATATTATGTCAGAATGAAACTTCAATCTGGTTAAACATGATGGCCAACACAATTCCATGTATTCACCAGTTTCATTTTCCCCCTGGGTATTCAGCTCAAGTACATATTCCACTTTCCTTGAATCTGGCTTAGGTCACGTGGCTAGTTTAGCTAATTGAGTGGGAAAGGAAGTAATGCAGCTCATCTGGTCCAAATTAGTGAGGAGCAAGGATATTTTCTCAGTCTGTCAACAGAAGATACCAGTGTGACCTTGACGTCTGTAGGTGAAGATGGTGAAGTTCTAGCATGAAAGACCTTTGAATCTCAGAATAACTACTTGGAGGACTGTAACCTGTTCACCTGCATTGGGCAGTCATATCAGGAAGACAGGAATTTTTATTGTACAAAGCCATTGAGATTTTGGAATTGCTTGTTACAGATGCTAATGGAACTTGCCCTCACATACAATTTTTCAGTTTTTGTTTTCTTATCCATTTCTTAGTCATACTTATGGAATAAATTTTATTACTTTCAAGGGTTGATTTACCTAGCACATATCACTGACATTAAAAAAAAAAAGCCTTTTTTTTTTTGTCACTCTATTCTCTCTCATTTTTTTTACAAACAACTCTTCTTTGATCATGTTTATTTGGTGGAGTAGTTACTGAAATAGTATACTACCACATTTGAGTGAATTCACCATTATTTCAATTTATTTATTAAAGTTCAGTATTTTATTAACTAGATTAAATCAGAGTTAATAAATCTGTATAATGAGTAAATATCTACAAGTCTAATATCAAAATTAGTTAATGGCTTTCTATTTACTTCAAAAATCATAAAATCATAATATTTGATACCTATTTACTCAGATGTATTTATGAAAACATGTGAATTCTTTCATATTTTTAAAAATCTATCCTAATAGATGGTGATTCATCATAAATTCATAATTCTAAATGGTAATGCTTCTTTGCATTTAATGCAATGTTTAAGTGAAAATTTTAATGCAAAAGAAAAGAGAGCTGATGATTTGAAGGTTTCATTTAATCCTACCTTTTCTAGCCTGTGCCTCTTCTGGGACCACATTATTTTGTTGTTCACATATTTATTTTCTCATTTCCTTTCCTTTTTCAGAAAGTGGCAATATTCCACTTTCAGCTGCCAGAAAAAAATTCTACTTCAGTCAGTTTTATCCTAGATTATTGAGATCTCCATTCACCATCATCCTGTTAGGCTCCAGAAACTTAATAGATTTTCAATATCTTAGTTCTCACAAAATATGTCATGTAGTTCTAATTGAATGTCTCCAAATAATATTGGTAGAGAACTTTGGCAAAGGCTTTAGAAACATTATCTAATAACAAAGCCAGTTCACATTCCCTTTCTCCTTTCTACCCTTGTTCCCCAAGTAAGGATGCCAGAAAGATAATTTAGTGTAGGTTGAAATCAGTAATCTCATGAGGATAGGGGTAGGGGGAGAGTCAATCACAGTAATTGAAAACAAGAAGTTGGAATGAAAACCAAGAGAATTAGAACTTTATAAACTCCAGTTTTGGATTTCTTTTTGTGATGGAGTAATTTAGTATTTGTTTTAAAATTTCAATCTTTCCTATCCTAACACAAAGCAAACTGTTCCTTCTAATACATACTTTATTGATTCACAAAGCATAATAAGCCATGCCTTTTAATATCTAGAACTTCTTTGCATAAAATCATTATTCATGGTGATGAGTATGATGATGTATATATTATCAGAGGGTAATAATAGACATTTCGAATAGGGAAACGTGCATTTGTAGACAATGTCCCAGAGAGGACCAGCTAATAGCTAACTGCCTTTGAAAGAGATACTTAGCACGTTCATTTGTTTCTAATGTCCAATTTCAGGGTAAAACCTTACAAAATTTTACAAATTTAGAAACATGACTTGATCATTTAGGGGCAGAATTATTTTAAACAAATCCAAAAACTATACTAAACCCAAAAGCTAACCTGAATCCTTCTACTGCCACCAATATATATTATCTGTAGCCTCTGTAGTCTCACTTGGGATTTTGATCAAATCCCAAGCTAATTATGATCAAAGGAGTGTTCATGACCATAGACCCAGAAAAAGGACTCAAGTAAGTCAGCTCTTTAATAGCATGAGGCAAAGGAAGAGCTGTTTTTAAAGGGATCAGAATCTTCAAATTTATTGATGACCATAAATTTTCTATATTATTACTAAGGTTGAATCATCCTGCCAATAGGAGAAGGCTGCTGAATAGTAGTTAATTGTCCTTGAAAACATTTGATTTTATGATCTACTTTTTTTCTCTCAATACCAAAAAGTACCAGTTCCCTTCAACTTCCTTTATGTCTTTATTTTACATGTTATAGATTCAATATAGTTTTTTTTTTTTTTTTAAGATTTTATTTATTTGACAGAGAGAAACACAGCCAGAGAGGGAACACAAGCAGGGGGAGTGAGAGAGAGAGAAGCAGATTTCCCGCCAAGCAGGGAGCCCAATGTGGGATTTGATCCCAGGTCTCCGGGGAGAGCCGAAGGCAGTCACTTAATCAACTGAGCCACCCAGGCGCCCCTCAATATAGTTTTATGAAAGATTTTTATCTTTAATGTCCTGGATTTGGTTTCTTTCATATTTGTGTCTTTAATCGGGGTTTTGATATCATAATTCCAAAGAGAACACACTTATGAGAGAATTGGATCCAGCCTCAGTATGTTTTATATATATTTTCTTTGTCCTCATATATGTTAAGAAATGAAGTTATGTTATATAGATTTGCAGCCATACCTCATAATTCTTTAAAGCCCACATTGAGTGCGAGCAGAGAGACTGGTGTGATGTCACTGTGATTATCCTTTAGAACTCATCTATCTCATCTCATATTGGCTGCATTGACATCGAAAGCCAGTGAGTGTACAGCCTGATGGGTGACAGCATTTCCAAGCAATAACCCTTGCACTATGTTCATGCCTGTGTGTGGACGTTAGCACACATAGGGAAAGTGTCTATTCCTGGCAGACTCAAGACAAGGTAAACCAGAATTTGTCCTGGGAGTATTAAAATGATGAATTTGTGGAATTGAGGAAGATCCAGCGAAAGGCATATTAAAAGAGAGTTAGGCAGGAAAATAACAAGTCAATTTTAATCTTACGTTAGATATTAGTATGATGGGAGAACATGTCCAAGGTAGGATTACCTAACTCGAAAATATAAAGAATTCCAAAGTTTTTTTGAAATGTTACTTCTGGAATATTTATAATTTACTAATCTTCTTTAATTTTTAAAAGATTTTGTTTATATTTATTTATTTTAGAGAGAGGAGAGGGGCAGAGAGAGGTAAAGTGAGAATCCCAAACAGACTCAGTGCTGAGTGCAGAGTTCAGTCCCAGGACCCTGAGATCATGACCTGAGCTGAAATTGAAGAGTTGGATGCTTAACAAACTGAGCCACGCAAATGCACTTAATTTACTGATTTTTTAAAAAGATTTGTTTATTTATCTGAGAGAAAGTGAGTGTGAGTAGGAAGAGGAGCAGATTCTTCAGAGAGGAAGAATCTCAAGCACACTCCCTGCTGAGCAAGGACACAGCTCAGGCAGGCTTGATCTCATCACCCAGGAGATCCTGACCTGAGCAGAAATCCTGAGTCAGCTATTTAAACAACTGAGCCATCCAAGTATCCCTGTTTTTTTGTTTTTTATTTTTGTTTTTTTTAATCTGTTCCTATGTTAGATATCACAAGACAAAACCTATAGGACTATGTTAGAAAAACAAAAGTCTGCACCCGGAAGAAATGAGAAGGCATACCTATAGCACACAGTCCTAGGGCAGTAAGTATGGTGACTAAATTAAATGCAGATTAAAATAATTCAGAAAAAACAAAACAAAACAAAAAACCAAAAAAAAAACAAACCCAACTGACACTAAAAGAAAAGCTGCGGGGAAGTCAAACACCTGATCTGGGCCCATCCCAGGAGCTTCTGATTTCAGTAGTCTGAGGTGTGGCTGAGGCATTAGGATTTCTAAAAACTCTAGAGGTGATTCAAATATGTGGCCAAAGTTGAGAACTACCACCCTAGAGAGGAAATGTAGTCCACTGAATAGGATGTAGGAGATAGAAATGCTAATTAAGTCCTGGAACTTTGAAAGGTTAGTAAAGTCTTAATGAGAATGTGGCAGAAGGATTGTTTTACACAAAGCTCCCAGGGGCCAGAGGCTTCATAAACATTCATGACACTTTCAGTTCAAGAATCTGCTGATGTTGATGCTCCTGCTGAAACAAAACAAAACAAAACAAAAAACCAAATAAACGAAAAACAAAACAAAACAAAACAAACCATGGGGACTAGGGGGAAGCTCTCTGGGAGGTAGATTTCTTGGATTCTAGAGCAGGAAGCCAAGGCAAAGCCACTGGTATAGCTTTCAGGCTGAAGAGCCCCATGGACTGAAAATTCATGCTTGCAAGATCATCTGTCACCTGAGAGAATACACAAGGCAGCATCCGATGCCAGAAACTCAGGGGTTAGCAGGAAAATAGGCATCCAAAGGCTTTGAGTTGAGTATGCAAAAAGAGGAGGAAACTTCTGATTGACCTGGTGACTGGGCTAGCCACCATCTTATGTTTTAAAAAAACATTCTGGAAAACAGGACTATCTCAAATGCTATTTTGAGAAAAGAGCCATTATATTAGGGGATGTTTCCTAATTCAGTACTGCTCAAATCACAGGTCCATCAGAATGACGAGAAGGAGTTAAATCCCTGATTGCTGGTGCGGTAAAGTGTCTGGATCCTTAGGTTGGGGCGGGACCTAAGAATCTGCATTCCTGACCAGCTCCCAGGTGATGCTGATATGGTCAGTTCAGGAACTACATTTTGAGAACAGCTACTCTAAGAACGTTACAACAGTGCCATAATTTAACTCCTGATGAAAGATTTCTCCAACTGTTCGAGCTCTAAATTTACAAACTAAGGACAATAGGCATAAGCTGACCTACATCTAGATGAGACTAAAACAGGATTTTCTTTCATCTCCTAATTTTTTGGATACCATCAAATCTCTTCTTGCTGGTTTTGGGGAATATACTTTTGCTCAGAATAATTATTTTGGAGACTCAGGATTGATTTGTTCTTTAAATTAGGGTCAGTTTTGTGATAATATTGTATGTCTACTTAATGCTCCATTCTTTTAATATTAAGGTCATGGGACACTTGATAATGAATGAATAACAAAGGATGTGCCTCTGAAGGGGACTACAGGTGCGTCTGGAAGAACCCACTCATGTTGTCGTTACTGAAACAGCCCAGCTTTACCCAGGCAAGATAAAGAGAAAGCAAAAGGAATTGGGAAAAGGAAATTTTGGACTGTCTACTCTTTGGGTTTCTAAATCAAAGTTAAGCAATTCTGATTTTGTACTGTAATCTCTTTGAATTTAAACAAGTTCAGACCTCAATGTGCAGGGGAGGTTAGCCAGCAGTCTTTTATTTTTCCTCAAAAACCTCAAAGAAGTAGAGGAAGTATATACATATGTGTGTAATCTTAATGTGTCTGGAATTGTTTTTTTGGAGTATACTTACTTAGCATTTAATTTCATTTCAGAGTCTTTCCTAAGCTCTATTATTAATGTGGCCTGATATAATTTGAGGTGGAACATAGAATTGAGGGTAAAATGTCAATCTCAGATATAGAAAGGTCTTTGAGAGAAATTCACTGATGTGCTTGTTGGCATGGGGGTACGTCTCATAAAAGTGGGAGCATGATTGTCCTAAAAATGGGATGCTTTCTGTTGAAGGGAAGAGCTATATTGAACTTAATAGTTAAGCTTAATGGCTTAAAAATCGCCATCTGTGGGGTGGGTGCATTCTATGTTGGCCCCTTTATTCACTCTTCTGGAGGATGAATGACTAGGCTAAATCCCTTGCTGAGATGAATGGGAGAAGATACTAGGCCTGAGTAGTTCACCCTCCTTTTTGAGTGGAATTTCCTGCCTGTCAAGAAATATAATTTTGTCCCTCTATGCACTAAGATTTACTGGATCAGGCACTCATCTGAGGGCTGTGGTTAACCACCATTGCTTAAGACTCATGGCATACCTACTTCTGGAATTTTATATCACTTCATACCAAAATTGTAAATTTCAACCCAGGCTTTATCAGTAGCAAAGGAGATATTTTGAACTGTATTTGTCTGAGACTCATTTCCGTTACTCAATTGGGTCTGAAGTTAGGCAGTACATTAAGAGGAGTTTTTATGGGGTCCCTTAAAACCTAACACTTCTTGCCCAGAAAACATATCATATGTAGCTATATGTGTTATAATCCTAAATAATATGCATTTTTATATATGTACCTGCCTCCTGGTTTCATATTATGTTCACAACTCTTGCTTTGTTTTTTTTGCTTCAACCTTCTTTATTTATATTTTTCATGCCATAATGTAAAATAATACATAATTAGCAATATATAATACAAGATGTGATATCGTGGAAAACATAGCACAATATACACTATATTATATAGTTTTAGAAATTATTTTATGAGATGATACTTATGTGTACAGATTATATTTTATCTAGATCTACATTAAATTTACTGTACATATATATCTATGTATCCATTGCTGTACACATTGTAACTTTTATTTGTGTAAATGGCCTTAAATACTGTGGTGGATGAATATTCAAGTAAAATAATATGTCTCAGATTTGCTCTCAGGTCTGAAACTGAGGACAGATTTGGGGATATAATTTCTCAGCATATATATTTTGTGACAGAATTTATAGAAGCTTTATGTCTCACTAGATAACTACAGATCTTTGTGTGTATATATATAATATTTGTAATATATAATAAGATATTATATATGTAATCTTTTTTCACTTCCTCTATTGTGTTGAAGATGCATATTTATAAGACAAGTAGACTGGGAGGTTCTGAGGGAAAGAGAAGAGCTGGTGTGATCTCCCTGGCCCAGTTCTTGGCTCTCAGCAAATACTGGAAGGCAGATCTAAAGTGAACTCACGTCCGGTGCAGTCAGTCTTAATTACAGCTGAAAATCCCACCCGTTTCATGAAAGCTTTCTGACTACCGCACGATGGTGAATCAGCTTCAATGGTTATTGACTGAATGAGTTATTTGATGATAAAGCTACTAACATTTATGAAACATTTACCATGGGCCAAGCTCTAAATTAAGCAGTTAACAAGTGTATCTTACCTCATCCTCATAAGGTAGCTTATAAACAGGAGGCTGAAGATCAGAAGGGTTGTAGGATTTTCCAAGACTGTACAGTTACTGGTGCTCAGACCTGGGACTCACACACAGGAAGTCTAACTCCAGAACCCAGTCTCTCAACACTGTAACAAACTATTTCTTGAGGGTGAGAAAGGTGTATGTACGAGAAACACCCAAAGTCGGTGGTTTCTCTCATAAGTAAGGCATAATACAAATACAAATAGAATAGAACACTATTCTTTGTATTGTGTGGTTTAATAGTTTAAATGCCCAGGTAAGGTCAGGTTGGGAAACAAATGTCCTCACCGATATATTCACTTGGATTGGATGCTCACTGTGTCAGTTAGTTCCTAATCAGGAAGCCCAGGACTTCAGCAGATAATATTTAAGCTTATGTCTGTGTTCTCATAAATAAGGCATAATACAAATATTTAATATTTAATATTATAGGTCTACTTCTCCTTTAAAAGAAAAAAAGAAGGAAATCCAGAGTGTTATTTGGATTTTCACTGTAACACAGACTAAGGTGTTTGTTAAACAGAATGGAATTTGAAATTTCTCTTTTTTCAAAGTTATCCCACACAGTTAATAATAAATCTTGAAGCTATTTCTTGTCATTGCCATTATATCAACAATTGGCTTCCAAAGGTGTTAAAGGCTCTGAGATAGACAGCCTTGTTACTGAAGATGTATTCTTAAGGGTTTCATAGACCGGCATGTGGGTATCTTAAGTGCAATGGAATTCTTCTCTAAACATGAGCCTAGTGCTCATATTGATTTAAGCAATCCATATTAATTATCTCAAAGAATGTGACCATGAAGACAGGCAATGAAAGCTGTTTCTTATTTTCTATTTTATCTTGAAAATGGGTGAAGAAAAAAATGTGTTTGGCAATCCCCACATTTCTCACAAAGTAGCTTTCAGTTCAGAAGGATTGTCTTACCTCTCACTCCCTTAAATACTTTGACAGCTAAGACCCATGCTTAGATATTGTGTTAATTATCATCGCTTGAAAATCCTTGCTTTTCTGATTCCAAACAATCAAATTACTTAATTTCAGAGGAAAGAAAGCTCAATATTGGACACAGCTAAAAGAAGTGAAGATTAAAGAGAAAGAAAATAATGGAAGCTTTTAATGCCAAAGTCGCTCTGGTTTGGCATTAAAATAATCTGGTTTAAATTTTACTCTGAAACTTACTGGCTGAATAACCCTGGGCAGAATTCTGACCCTTAGTTGATCTTAATAATAATAATAATAATAATAATAATAATAATAATAATAACTTATCATTTCAAGGGAAAGTTATGAGAATTAGCTTATGTCTGTGTTCTCATAAATAAGGCATAATACAAATACAAGCAAGTCACTGACAAAGACCATTGGTGTTCTTTTGTTTTTTGATGAGCCTATATGATTGTATATGTTTGTTGCTACATTTAAAAAAAATTCCAATAGTTTGAAAATAACTTTCAAATAGTTTAACACTGTTTTTAGAAGAAGCATATGGTAAGTCATTCAGACAACCATATTAAAAGCTCATCAGTAAAATTCTTCCAGAATGTCTTTGGTGAAGAGGGAGAGTGAAAAGGAAGATTAGTTTTTACTTGTTGCCAAATTCTGAAAAGAACATTTAATTCAGGTTGAGTTTAAGTTATTTCTTTCAATAAAAAGTGTTTTATATACAAACCGTAAGTTTGAAACTTCAAAATGTTGTATAAACTGGCTAAAGTGAGATATCATTTAAGATATAACAATACAGGGACACCTGGGTGGCTCAGTGGATTGAAGCCTCTGCCTTTGGCTCAGGTCTTGGTCTCAGGGTCCTGGGATCAAGGCTTGCATCGGGCTTTCTGCTCAGCAAGGAGCCTGCTTCCTTCTCTCTCTCTCTCTCTCTCTCTCTCTCTCTCTCTCTGCCTTTCTGCCTACTTGTGATCTCTCTCTCTCTCTGTCAAATAAATACATAAATAAAATCTTAAAAAAAAATAAGTATACAAGTATTCCATGCCTTCATTACCAGAAGAAATAAATAGTACAAATATTACTAATTTAATTACTTTTTGTTCAGAAAATAGAGATTTTTTAAAATAAGCTACCTGTTAGCATTACCAAAGTTCTATACCAATTTATCATATTTAAATGATCTAATTAAAAATACTTTAATATATGTACAGTGGATATTCATTCTATAAATAGTCCAGAATTAATTTGATTCTACTTAAGCAGTTTCTAGTGTTATGGGACATGAACATTTATTCTAAAATTATTTGTATGGCACCAAGTTACCATGATAGCAACTGAAAAGAAACCGTTGTTTAACTGTTACTGGCTACAGTTGCCTTCACTGAGTTTTTGTTTATTTCTACAAATCCACTAAATTCAATTTTCATTCCTTCGATGAATCTTACAGGTTCTTCATCTCTGAAAACTATTTTTTAAGCTTAACTAATTTGTTTCAGTGGCAGTTTTCCTTATAAAGATGATTTTAAGTAATTTAGCTATTCTCTTAATGAAAGAGCAAAAAAAAATGGGCTAATTTTAAGGCCCATGGAGAGTAATAGCAAGAAAGAAGGCATCTCTTATTCAAAAAATTTCCTATTTGTCAATTATTACTGATATGCCTTTTTTAGTTGCTATTGTTATTTATTTATGAAAGTATATGAGGCAGTTCTAAAAACATGTGTGGTAATGCTTCAATCTCTAGAGGACATTAGGATGATAAGAATGTAATGGTGAGGAAAGTAATATCAAATGAGGAGTGGAGCCTGGGTGGCTCAGTCAGATAAGCATCCAACTCCTGGTTTCAGCTCAGGTCATGATCTCATGGGTCCTGACACAGAACACTGCCTTGGGCTCCTAGCTCCTTGAGGAGTTTGCTTGAAGATTCTCTCCCTCCACCCTTTCCCCCACTCATTCTCTCTCTCTCTCTCTCTCTCTCTCTCTCTCTCTCTCTCTCACACACACAAAAAAATAAAATGAGGAAAGAATAAGACAAAAAGGCCCCGGATTTCTGAGCAAATTGACAAACACAATTACTTATAAGACATACAGCTTCCAAAATAAGAAACTTCCTTTAAAATTTGCAATCCATTTGGACACTGGGGCCTGAGAGAAATTTCTACTCCATATCTTCCTGAAGAGTATCGTGTGACATCAATGTAAATGCCCTTAGTACTGTCCCACATTAAATACAGTCAAGTCTCCACAGGGTTCTATACTACAACATTCGTGGTGTCCATTGATGATTAAGTGAAAGTAATTATACAAGGGGGCACCTGGGTGGCTCAGTTGTTAAGTGTCTGTTTTCAGCTCAGGTCATGATGCTGGGGTCGTGGGATCCAGCCCTATATCAGGTTCCCTCCTCGGAGGGAAGCCTGTTTCTCCCTCTCTCATTCCCCCTGCTTGTGTTCCCTCTCTAGCTGTGTTTCTCTCTGTCAAATAAATAAATAAAATCTTTAAAGAAAAGTAATTATATGAGGCAAAAGTAAGGTAATATAGGGCAGGATCAGTCTGATCGAATGGGGCCAAGAACTTACTGCAGCATTGGTAGTTAATATCCTCCATAAATATTAATATAGCCACTGAGTACTTTTCTGGGCAAAGAAATAACTCATGGGTAGGGCCAGTGTTTATCTTAGACGTAAGAGAAATGAAAAATCAATAACCCCAAAACTACACAATGAAAACGGAAACACCAAATGCTTATGTCAGTCAAAAAGGCAGTCTCAATTTAAGTCAATCAGAAAATACAAAATTTTGAACTCTGTTTGGATGAAATCTTTAAATCAAATAGTAAAATGTTTCCCTGAATTCCAAGCCACCAAATATGTATGATTTTATATCCATATCTGGATAGAGATTAGATAGCTAGCTAGCTAGGTAGATAGATAAATACTGGCAAGTGGTAACATAAATAAAATATGTTGGAGGATGCCTAACTACAATTATTCTTTGAAATTGTTAGGTTTAAGCCATTCTTTCTAACAGTAATTAGGTAAGTCAACCATCTATAAAGGGGACTTCTAGTTTACATTATTCACCCATAAAACAATACTTCCTTTCTCTTTTAGCAACCTGGGAGCAAAGTGCTGGGTTCACTTAAAACAAATATCAAGTTAAAAGGACAATTTTGAAAATGGGAGAAAACAGAGGTACAAAAGAATTGTATATTCTTTGTAAAGCAGTTTACATTAATGATTTGTTAAGATCTGAGCTGAAGTTCTGAATTTTGTTCCTCATCTCATTTTATGTATTATATCATCTTGCTTCTGTTTGTTTCAGTATTTTTTTGTTTTATAGGTGGTCGATGAGTGGGTTGGTTGATTGATTTTTGCTACTGGACCAACTTTATAAAGTTAAAAAAATATGCATAGTTTGTTTTCAAATGTATAATGTTTTTATTATAGCACAGGTATATGTCTATATATAAAAGTATATCAGTTATTTAAATATAATTTTTTATTAGCCTGCTAGAAATTATTTCCTGACATGAGAAGATAATATCACTACAATAATGTTATTAATATCTATACTCTCAGGTGAGTTATTTACCTGCTCTTCATCTCATATGCTCACCTGTTCAATGAAAATAACAATAGCACTTTCTAGTTTTGTTGGCAGAAATGAGATAATGCATGTGATAAGCCTAGAATAGTATTCAGCACATAATAAGTGCTAGATCAAGCTTAACTAATATTCATCAGAAAGCAAAAAGTTCATATTTGGGTCTTAAGGCAGATATCCAATTCCTACTAATACCATTAAAGTAAAATAAAAGCTATGTAAAAAAAAACCACAAAAATTTTATGTCATACTAGCAAATGTATCCATTATCTACTGGGTAACATAGAGCATCATGATGGAACTCCTGGGCCTACAATCTGCTCCTAACATAGAATCCAGATGATCCTGGATATTCTAAATCATCAGAAATCACGTAAGTCAGCAATCTGGATTACTGTTACTGCATAAGATTTTCAAAACCAGAAATTCTTTCATGACCCTTTCTAATCACTAGGGAGGTATTCTACTACCAATAGAATATTCTACTACCAGTAGAAATCAACAAAGCTCTATCGAGAGTCTAATTCCAGGGGAGGGTGATTTGATTCATTGTTAGATAAATCACTGGATTCATAAATGCAAACCTTGCAGCAATATAATTCAAATTTGGATTTCAGAAAAAAATTGACATTATTACATATTGTATTAGTTTTCTATGGCTGCATGACAAATTGCCATACATTTATTTAGCAGCTTAAAACTATACTCATTTTTTAAAAAGATTTTATTTATTTATTTGACAGAGAGAGAGATCACAAGCAGGCAGAGAGGCAGGCATAGAGAGAGGTAGAAGCAGGCTCCCTGATGAGCAGAGAGCCCATGCGGGCCTTGATCCCAGGACCCTGAGATCATGGCTGAAAGCAGAGGCTTTAACCCACTGATCCACCTAGGCGCCCAAAACTATATTCATTTTTAACTGATGGTTTTTGTGGGTCCAAGGGTAGCCTGACTGGGCTCTTTTCATAGGGTCTCACAGGGCCAAAATCAAAGTTAATGGCCAGGGCTGTGATCTTATGTGGACCTCTGAGTTCCTGGTATCTATAGTGTTCTGGTTTCCACATACTAACTGGCTGTCAGCCTCTCTCAAAATTTAAAGACTTCATGCATTCCTTGCTATGTGGACCCATCCATTTTTAAAGTCAACAGCAGATAGTTTCATTTGGCCTAAATTTCTCTCATGCTTCATAATTTGTCCCCAACCTCAAGACACTGTTCTAAAGGGAGCACAAGTGTAGGTCAAGCCAACCAAGATAACTTTCCTTTTTAAATTTCAGTCGTGTCATATAATATAACCTAATTATAGGAGTGACATCCCAATCTATCTATAATGTTAAGAATTATAGGGGCCGTGGACAGACCAGTGGATGGGTCATTTAGGGGATGCCTTAGAATTCTGCCTACCTCATAGTCAGAGACCTTAAGGATTAATCATTCAGTTTCTGGAGGGTCTCCTATATTAGCCTATGATGCCAAGATTTACAATTTGGAAGAAAGAAACTGGTATATATTTCAGAAGCATGGTTCAGTTATTCTATAAATTTGCAATTTTAAAATATAAGGTTGCCTTTTCTATAGATGGTAAATAAATTCTAAGCTAAGACAGGCAGAACCATACTCTTGACACTGAGGACAAAAACTAAAGAACTCGACCCCACCATCTTCCAGGTGCTTTGTTTACCCTAAATTTTTTCATCAACTGTCCCCTATATGGGTGTGTTACCAATGTTCATATGAAGAGTATCACATAGAATTAAGAACATACAGAACAATTGCTCTTAATTTATAAAGATGAGACAAATAAAGTTATCAGGAATTGCCAGAATCTTAATTTCCAAGACTAAATTCAAGAAACTCATGTCATGAGTAACTGTATTCTAGAATCCACTTACATGACGAGATTTATTGGCTTTATTTCACATCTTTCTATAAAGAATTGTATATTCTTTGTTTGTAAAGTGGTTTACATTAATGATTTGTTGAGAGCTGAGCTGAAGTTCTGAATTTTGTTCCTCATCTCATTGTATATATTATATCATCTGTTTTTGTTTGTTTCAGTATTTTTTTATGTTTTATAGGTGGTGAGTGAGTGGGTTGGCTGACTGATTTTTGCTACTGGACCAACTTGATAAAGTTAAAAAATTATGGGCGCCTGGGTGGCTCAGTGGGTTAAAGCCTCTGCCTTCAGCTCAGGTCATGATCTCAGGGTCCTTGGATCGATGGAGGCCTCATCCAGCTCTCTGCTCAGCGGGGAACCTGCTTCCTCCTCTCTCTGCCTCTCTGCCTGCCTCTCTGCCTGCCTGTGATCTCAGTCTCTGTCAAATAAATAAATAAAATCTTTTTTAAAAAAATCATGCATATTTTGTTTTCAAATGTATAATGTTTTCATTACAGCCCAGGTATATGTCTATGTATATATGTATTCAGTTATCTATAAACTGGTTTTCTGATGATGACTCATTACAAAAGATTATTAAATCAGGGATGACTTAACCATTTCAATCAGCAGCAAGAGATTATTCAGTAGCTCCCTGGAGCCCTCAGACGTTAAGGATGCTGAGTTTGGCTAGACCGGGTGAAAATTAAGGATGTTTGAATGAGGTACGGGGACACAATGAGTGCCAAGTCTCTGGTGCCTTACAAGAAGGTTGCTCCTTCAGAATAAGCAAATACTGAGGAAGGATTGTATACTAAATCATCTTTCTATTGATTAAAATTATTAGCTTAAATTTCTTGATGTCAGAAAGAGCTTCAGAATCTCATGAGAACGTACGGTAAAAAGGGTTTCTGACAGCAGGGAATGGCTTTAAAGAAGTCAGCAGATAAAGCTCCTCTTCACAATATTGTCTAGGGCTGCCTTGAGCCCTCCCTAGAGTCCACTCCCCAGGCCTACTAAAAACAGAGGATTTACTTGTAGTACTCACCAAACCTCTTGATCCTCTAAAACATCTTTTGGAGGTATGACAAGCAAATTTCATAACCGGAAACATGTAGCAAAATGAATCAAACAGTGAATAAGGACTTGGGAAATAGAGTCACAACGTTGCAGAAGAACAATGGTCTTCTGATAACCCTGAAACTTTACTAAAAAGAGGGAAAGAAAAAGAGGGAGAAAGAGAGGGAGTGGCGGCTGGGGGTGGGGAGAGACTGAAGCCAAAAGGAGATAGAAAGGAAAATGGAGTTGGGGAGAAGACATGAAAATTACCATATTGTGCAAATTTGAATCTTGAATTTCATCAGGCAACAGAAACAAGAACGACAACGTTTATCCTCTTAATAAAGATATAGCTCAGTACCATTTAAAAATATGCTTTTGTCTAAATATTTTATTTTCCTAGTTATCAAAAGTAATTATTCTAAGAAGATTTACACTTGAATGACTGCCCAAAATATGTTATGATCCTGTATAGGTAATGTAATTTCCCTTTTGGCTGATTTCTTCTTAATTAGTTTTGTCAGTGTTGTACATTAATTATACTCCAACATTTCAAGGTCTGTTTGTTTTCTGATTCAGAAAATTAGTCTGTATCCTTTAGTTATATAAAAAGTATAACATTTAATTAGAAACATGTCATATCAGATTTATGTAATGGGCTGTAAGCTTGCCAATGCCTGCATTACTGCTGAGAGATAATCAGTCATTTAGGAAAGCACATTCACTCTTGGAAAACAGTGGAATTCCAAATCACTCTCTGTTCTTTGCATTCTTTTTATTTTCTCCCAACTTATTTTAATCTCCCATCTTTCTCCTTTGCCCCAAATTCCCCAGCTTCCTCATCATTTCATGTGTATTATTTCCACTCTTCCTTACTGACCCCTTTTTCCTTCAATTTTCTCTTGTTCTAACTTGACAGAAACTCTTTTTCATCATTGTTGCTTTAATTTTGTGAGAAGATATAAAGAAAATGAAGTGAACTGTTAGAAAGCAAAAGCGTGTCCCCATGTTAACCTCCAGAAGACTGAAAACATTTTGGATAAGAATATGAAATTATTAAGATAGAACATCTCTATTTATGCATAAACAAGAATCTATTTGAAAGGAACATATCTCAGTATTCCCAATCCTCATGCTTTTAGAAGTCTCAAGGGTAGGAGGAATCAGTTACCTCAGCTTGACCAATAGGTATGTTTTCATAGTTGTATAAATTATACAGGTCCTCCAAGGTGGTGTCGTATGTTTCTGAGTCATAGTTGATGGGTTCCAAAGTTGGAGCGGTCCCAGCAGCATCAAAGATGACAAGTCCCAGAATAAGTCTTGCCAACATTTTCATTTTTCAATTTCCTAATTAAAAAAGGTCAAAACATGTAAATATTTAAGTGATGATAACTTATGAATATTTTTCACTAAGTAGGAACCATAAATCAACGTCAATGCTGTGGGACTCAAGCTGGTAACTTTCCTTACACGGATCATTTGTAAACATAACAAAGAATTGTATGGATTCTGAAGACTCTTGATGTCGATGTTCAAATTAATCACAAACCCAATCATGTTTTTACAGTAGATAGTGTAATTACAGTGAAATCAAGTTTACTTCATAGAGAAACACAGATAAAATGGGATGTGGAAATATTGCCATGACTTACTCATAAAAGCTTCTGCATCAAAGATTTACCTTTTACTAAGCCTTAAGTTTCTTTCATCAACCCTGGGAGTAGGAAGGAGGAGGAAGAAGAGGAGAAAGACTATAATTGTTATTCCATTTTACAGATGAGGAAACCAAAATAGGGTTGGCTAGTGACCTAACTAGGACTCATAACTGTTTCTTGCACACTCAAGCCTATGGATTTTTCCAGACAAAATAATAAAGGAGGTTTCCCCCCCTTTTACTTCCTTTGTCTCTGAGTATCATTAATGTATACATAATTGAACATATGTACACATTAACACTTCATGTAATACATCTCAAAACTTATTATTAACTAAATGCAGCAGAAAAGAGAATTACTTTTCCTTTAGTCCTTAGTATTTTCTTTCAATTGTTAATAGCCATCTAAGCTGTAAACTCAGAATCAATAAGAATTCATGTCTAAAAGATACCATTTGGTAAGATATCCTTAGAGGAGGATTTCCACACACATAAGATTAAAAAGTCTTTTGTTTTATAATTATTTGTTAAGCACAATTCTTATTTTCCATGATAATATCCTACTTTTTGGGAGGACTCGATCAAAATATTATTATTTTAATTATATTTATAATATATGTAGAATATGTTATACATGTATATATATGTAATACATGTATAACATTTAAAATTTTAATTATTCAGTTCTGTATATACTGTTTTGAATACAATTTAGTTTAGAAAAAAATCTCATGTTTAATTTTAAACATCTAAGTTGGGTCTATCAAAAACGTTACCTGGTGGTCATTTACTGAGGAAGCAAAGCTTTTGTAAAACTTTTTATCAAGCATGTCTAATTTTAACGGTTTTGTATTTTGGATACACTTCTTAGGTTTACTTCAAGAACAGAACCTCTGGTGTTTGTACCTATGAACACACGTAAAAGGGAATTCATGATAAATATTACTTTTAAACTTGAATACACTGGCAGACAAACTGACCTTCAGCTACTTGAAAGAAAGTCTTTATGAAGCAGGTTTAGGCAGAGAGATATGAAATCCCTCTGAGAATAAGAAGCAGTACAACGAGCTCCTTTTTATTTCCTCCTGTGCTTTCTTCAAATCACTTTTTTTATTCACACTGGATAAACGAAGCTTCTATTTTACTTGCCTTTGCAGGGCTCTTTGCAGGATTGGGGATTTGGAACTGCTGGACCCAGTCACCAACAAAATCCTACTTAATCAAATGGTGTAACTTACAAATCTTTCAGGAACCATTCTTCCCATTTCAAGTGGGAAGCATTCACAGGGGCCAGCACTAACTCTGAAAAAATATTTTCCTTCTCCATTTCTGGCCACTTTCATTGTTCAAAGCAATTATACACTGGCTGATTGTTTTTCTCACTTCATACCCTGTATTTGATTATAAGTGTCTATGTTCTTCAAGTTTATTTGCATTGTGTATATCCCCTAGAGCTATCAGCAGTAAGAAAGTCTGTGCAAAGCCTAGAAGTATGAAGAACACCTCTCTATGTTTAGCTTTAAAAGGATGCTTCTTCCTTGAGTAACTACACTAGTATTTAATATACTGTCTTTGTTGAGACTTTAAATTTGTTGTGTTCTTCACACCATGTCATGATATTTTGAAAATGATGCTTATATAAAGCTTTAGAATATAGACTTTAAAAAGACCCTCCAAATACCTATTTCCCATATGTTCATCAGTATATTTTTAAATACCTGATATCTCTGCTTTTTCTTCTTTTGTGTAATATTTCAATCAATACTAATCAATAGTGCCTGGTTATCCTGGCAAGACATGGTTTATGTCGGGGCACTTGCTTTAAGGAATATATTGGAAACTACTGAAATTTTACTGGCATCTATCCTGACTATTAAGATCAACTATTTTACTATCAGTTATTAATTCCTGAGCTAATTCAAAATTTTGGGTTTTTCAAGAATAATGTAAATATAAAACAGCAAACTTAAACCCAACCCATTGCATCTAAGTTCACCATGAGATTTTAAAGCAAGTTGAATTATTTTTAAAAAGATTATTAAAATAGAAAAAAAAAAATGTCTCTGACCCAAGAAGAAAGCAAGTGTAAAAACTTACCTTTGGCTCCTAGTTGGTGAAATGGAAATGACACGGAGTGACTGGAGACGCAGAGCCGGTAGTATTTGCCCCGACCAATGGTTGTGAATTCTGGTCTGTGGGAGGTGGATTTTATAACACTCAATTTTCTGTTTGGGAAAGCTAACCTTGAGAAATGCTTCTCAGTCTTTAGAAACCCCAAATTACTTCAGAGTCCTTCAAAAGAAGCAGTAGAATCCAAATGACATAGTGTACAGAACTCTTGAAATTATGTTAAAAGAATTATCATTGCCAGTGTGTCCCCTTAAACATTTTAAACGGAAACAGTTGGTTTTACTATATTTCATCTATAACAAGTTCACCAATTAAGGAAAAGTTATACAGTTTACCATATACTGCACACAGTGATACCATAGGTAAATATTTTAGAATTGTTCTAATAAAAAATAATTTTCCTTGCATGTCTTGAATTGCTTTCTTCCTTTTTCATTAATGTCAACAGAAATTCTGTAAATGTTGCAAAGGCCTTACCTGTTTAATGTTGGGGAAGTAAAAAAAAAAAAATCCAAATTATTTTGATTGTTTGCAATGCTCTGAGAGCAATGAAACAAACTCTCTCCGTGCCCATTGAAACAAAAAGTCCTAAAACAATGCATACATATGATCTGAGCGTTTTGGGGAAAAAGACCCCTTTTTTCTCTCTTTTATCTATCGGCGCCAAACAAATCAAATTACATAAAAACATTTTCCCCCAGCATACAAGATTTGTTGGAGGCTCCGGCTACCTGACATGGTTAGTGAAACTCAGCTTTATTACAGATTTGGAGAGAAAATCCATTTGTATTAACCTGGCATTCTTCGCCTCCATTCACACTGCAAAATTCCAGAGGAAGACGAAACTTGTGTCATGTATTCTGTCTTCTGGCATGCTTTTGCATAAATCCAGGAGTCTGGTTCTAACCTGTGCATCAGGAATCCTTTTTCTTGACCAGAATGAATAGCCGTATTGAATTTTGGAAGTGCATTAGGGCACACTGTTGGAGGAAAAAGTCTGCATTGAGGACACTAACACCTCCTTCTGCCTTCCCTGCCTTCCTCGCTGCTCCCCACTCAGAACTCCTTTGCTTATGGATTCAAGGTGGCTCTGTCAGTCATTATCCTCATTGCCTCTGCCTGCCTCCACACATCTACGTGATTCCTGCTCAGTGTGCATTATTTTTCTTGGGACCAGTTTTATTTGTAATGGAAGCAGTGATTCTGGGTGAAGTACAGAAGACCTCTCCAACAGCAGAAGGGCCATCCTGAGGGGTAGGGACGCCTTCCCTGCCTCCTTGCAGTGTCACCTGATATGGACATTTCCTTCAGAAGCACTTCTGGAAAGAGGACGGAATCCGAGTTCCCACATGGGCTCTGTCACAGAAATGCCCCCCACTGTGTTAGAGGAATGTACATGTGTCTCTCAACACATTCTCCATCAGAGGAGTTCCCCATTCACAGATGGGCGACACTCAGACACGAAGTTATCCGGTGGAACATGAGACAAAAACAAAGAGAAAAACAAACTGGGTCAAGTTCGCAGATGTTAGTGAGGTGGTCTGAGGGATGCAGGTGAGGGTAAAAAGGCAGGGACATCTCTCAGTTTCTTAGATTCTAAGGCTGTCTACCTGCCACAAGGTGTTAGGGTCTTTTAGGTAATTTAGGATAAATAGAGATGAGTACACTATCCATGAAAATACATATTTCTTCTTCCTCTACAATTTAATCTAATACCCACACACATTGTCAGGTGACAAAGGTGGCATCTAGGTAGTCCTTTCTCTTCTCAAAGGCTCTGGCTGAACCTGTAAGATTCAATTTCCAGAAATAACCTTTTCACACTCTCCTTTAGTGACCTGTTGTTTTAAGTGACACTGTTCTTAGGTATCAGAGGATTGTCTACTAATACAGTTGTTTCATGACAATTTAATAACTAAAATTCTTTGTCCTAATATAGGATTGAAAGCAGAAATGATAATTCCTGAGTCTTTTCTTTTTCCAAATAGGTGAATCTTTCACATTTTCTTATAAAATATGGATAATTTTTAAGTCATTTCTCTTGGTCTTATTTGGACTCTCCAATATTTCAAAATCTAGGTTGAACTGTGGGAACCAAATTTGTAACAATCTCATGAAGACCTAATTTCTATATAATAGTGAGAAGAATTAATTACCAGATCCAGGCTTTCTTATTCTTGGTAAATATCTTTTAGTTTCAAGATAATTTTCTTTTTTATTTTTTTTTAAAGATTTTATTTATTTGACAGAGAGAAACACAGCCAGAGAGGGAATACAAGCAGGGGGAGTGAGAGAGGGAGAAGCAGGCTTCCCGCTGAGCAGGGAGCCCGATGTGGGGCTCGATCCCGGGTCTCCGGGATCATGACCTGAGCCGAAGGCAGTCGCCCAACCAACTGAGCCACCCAGGTGCTCCAGGATAATTTTCTTAATAGAGCCTGAGCTCGGTTATCAGAAACCCTCAGGGGATCAGTTTTTAAGACTAGTTGCATTATCTATTTACCCATGCTTTCTGTCTTTATCTCTTTAAGCCCCCAAACAGTTTACAATTCCTTATGGCTACAATCCTTAACAAAATTAATTAAACATCATCCTGCTTGCTTAAATGGAATTAATTTTAAACAGAATGGTCTTCTCTCAATGATGCTCTTTGTTCTTTAGATTGGTGAACAGAGAGAAGCCCACTGAGGATCACATATCGTTGTCTGTCCTTGTCCTTGGGCCCAAGAGGCCACATCAGTAAAAGTGACAAGAGGGTGTACATAACTCACTCCACTGATTATAAGGAGTAAAACCATTCCCTGAAATGATTAGCTACTTTCCTATGAAGAATCCCCACATTGCCTTAGAAACTTTGTACTCATCAGTAGGGTTTTGGACCATAAACCCACATACACTGTGCTGCCCATATCCAAAACCATCAGTTTTGGACCATAAAGCCCATATCCAAAACCATCAGTTTTGGACCATAAACCCATATACACTGTGCTGCCTATATCCCTTAATCTTTTTTGCTTCTTCTATCTTAAAAAACTATGGTTGTCTCCCGACAAAATTTTCTGCAGCTCTGGTGGGTTTGATTTTTCCCCCCCTTATTCTTGTTCCTTCTTGTTTTATACTTTCTCTTACAAATTATTTTTCCTCTTTATTCTTTCAAAATTTTTGCCCATTCTGAAACTCATGGCATTTGGCTTAACTACCAGTCACCTCTCCCCTGTCATCAACTGTTTGATGTCCTAGCCAAAACTCTTATTGTTGACTTTAGCTCATGGCTCCCTCATACCCTCTACTCAGACTCTGTCATTATTTCCAGGGATGCCAACCTCTATGAACATGATCCATCCATCCTGGTGGTTCCTTTAGCCTCACATGTGTCATCCAGTTACCACGTTCCTACCCAGCCACTCACCTTCACTGTCCTGCCTTCTAGCTCCTCATCACCAAGTAGTACGTAACCCTACTCATGGGGCACTATCATCATTTTCTTTTTGCTTAGAGACCTTCTTGCCATAACCTCCACCACTTTTCCACAATTCATGACATCTCTTATCTTTACATCTCTCTTTACCTTTAGCTATTATGCACCATTATCATATTTATACCTTATCAAGCGCCTTTCTTTCTTTTCTTTCTTTCTTTCTTTCTTTCTTTCTTTCTTTCTTTCTTTCTTTCTTTCTTTCTTTCTTTCTTTCTTTCTTCCTTCCTTCCTTCCTTCCTTCCTTCCTTCCTTCCTTCCTTCCTTCCTTTCTTCTCTTTCTTTCTTTCTTTCTTTCTTTCTTTCTTTCTTTCTTTCTTTCTTTCTTTCTTTCTTTCTTTCTCTTCCATCGTACTTACCTGGAAAAATCTCAACTTTAATTGAATACTACTACCAACTTTCCTCTCTCCTGCATCTGAGCAGCTGTATACTACCAATGAAAATCACATACAACAATGACTGATATCACTTTAAATTCTTTAAACTCATCTTTAGTCAGTTGTCTTGTCTGTTCCTTAGTCAGCCACCTCCTTCTCTACTGGGTCTTTAAGTTTTGGAGTGCTTCTGGTTTTAGTTCAATGATTCATCTTTTCTCTATTTATCCTTTTCCCTTGAGGGCCCTCCACTATTTCCATGCTATAATTACAACAGAACAAGAATAATGTCAATATTAACTAACATTTTGAATGTTCACTCTGTACCTGGCATTGTTTATCATCCTCACTTGCTGAGGTCTGGGGAGGTTAAGTGACTTCGACCAAAAAGAGGCAGAACCAAAATCAAAGCTGAAGCAGTCTAGCAATGAAGTCCAAGTTCTTAACTAGGACACCGAACCATCATCTTCTGTTTGAATCCTCCAGCTTTATGTCTCCAGTCCTCACTGTTCACTTCAGGCTGCAGATCCTTATATACTCTTGATGACTTTGGACTTGACATCTTTATTTCGAGCTGTCATTGGGCCATCACAGTGTGCTGGAGATGATGGTTCTGGATCCATCCTAAACTTTGTTCTTTTGCTCTTTGTGTTTAATTAAACGATATAATGTACCCCAGTTGGCTCCAGTCTAGAGCCTTAAAATTATTGTAGATTTCTTCTATTTCCCTACCTCCCACTCATCTAATCTATCAGAAGAAGTTGGTTCTACTTCCTATGTATTTCATTCCACCATCCTCTCTCATCTGGATGATCAAAAAGTGGTAACACTTGCCTGTTACCAAGTGTCCTTGCTTCCTTTTTTGGGGTTCTATCATTCCCTCTCCAAACCCCAGCCAGAGGTCATCTAAAATGTAAATATGTGAAACTTCATGTTTTTTCATTGAAACATTCTAGTAGCTTCCTATTTCTCTTTGAATAAAATTAAAACTCAAATGCCACGTCCCCCAAAGTGCCCCATCAACTACAGCCTACCTACTTCTCCGAGCTTAGATCAAGCACCACATTCTCTGTCACTTGCTACAGGCATACAAATGGCTTACCTGTTCTTGAATCATGCCTGATTGTGGCTTCCTCAAAGGATTGTACTTAATGTTATCACTCCTTATGTTAGAATGGCTAGATAGCTTTTTAAACTATTCATGTTTTTGCAACAAGGAGCTTTGCTGCTTAACCCCTCCCCATCAGAGTGGACCATATTTCTTTCCAACATACTCTAATGCCTAAGCTACAATTGTAGGTTTTTTTCATTGCATTTGCTGTATGTATTTGCTGTATATATATATATATATATATATATATATATGCATATATATAATGTATATATAATAAACATTATATATAATGTATATATAAATATAGATAGATACATAGATACATAGATACATTGATACATAGATAGATATATCTCACAATGCATAAAATTTATGGTCTTATTCATAATTGTATCCTTAGTGTCTAAAATAGTCCTTGGCCCACAATTCATGATCAGTTTTATTTGAATGAATGAATCAATTAATGATTGCATGAATCAAATGTATAGCAATTCAAATTAATAAATAATTACTTAATAAATTACTATGAAGTGCCTGGGTGGCTCAGTTTGTTAAGGGTCTGCCCTCTGTTCAGGTCATACTCCCAGGGTTCTGGGATGGAGTCCCACTTTAGGCTCCTCTGCTCAGCAGGGAGTCTGCTTCTCCCTCTGCCCCTCATTCCACGCATGCTTGTGCTCAATTTCTCTCTCAAATAAATAAATAAAATCTTTAAAAAAATAAATAAAAAAATAAACTACTATTATTTGCTTGGGCTATTCTAAAATATATAGGATTACTTGCACTTATGATAAACAGTTTTGGGCTTTTCTTTTTTTTTTTTCTTTCCCTTTTTCTCTTTCTTTCTTTCTTTCTTTCTTTCTTTTGAATTGTATCTTCCCTTTTGGCTAACTTCCAAGTTGTCTCTTAACACTAAGCCACTGCCCATGGGCTTTGTGGAGCAAGTTTTGCATTTACTTTCTGCTAAGACTTTCTTGTGTCACATAAAAAGATACAAGGTGCAGACTTTTGATGAGAACTTGAGAGTTTCCATACCAGTTAGAATTCCTTCCAAATAGAAGTATAGAAAACCCCAAATCAAACTGATTTAGGAAACAAGGAATTCATTGTCCCAAGTAACTGAAAAATACTAATTTCTCTCTTTTTGGAGAACTTCTGTCTGTTGACATCATTCTCAGTGGGTCCAAACAAAGGATGTGACTATGTCTGTTCCATATCTTACATCTTTCTGGGTTAAAATCCAGGGGAAAAGAGGGGAGTTCTTTGTTCTAGTAACCTAAGAAAATATTACCTTTTGTGGTATTGATTCTGATCAAATTGCATGTACATAATTAATTATAATTATTAATTAATCATCTTTTTAATTTTTTTATTTTTTTATTTTTTTAAATTAATCATCTTTTAAAAAAGATTTTATTTATTCATTTGAGAGACAGAGAGAGCAAAAGCAGAGGGAGAGACAGAGGGAGAGGGAGAAGCAGACTACCCACCAAGCTGGGAGCCCAATTCAGGGCTCCATTCCAGGACGTAGAGGTCATGACCTGAGCTGAAAGGAGATGCTCAGCCATCTGAGCCAATTAATTAGTCACTTTAAAAAATAAAATTGAGAGAATTTAGTGTCTGTTTAGCTGAGCCCTCCTCTCATTCGAGGCTCTGCTCAAATGTCACCTTTTCAGTCCTTGCTTTTCTGACCACTCGAAAAGAGAACCAAATTCTTTATAACCCTTATGACTATTTGACATTCCTGAAGAGGTTGTTACCTTCTTTGTTTTCTTTGCCAGAATGTGATCTTCACATAAACATGACATATATGTTTTGTCCATAAGCACATAGAAAACAGTCAATGAATATTTGTTGACTAAATTAATGAACCAACTTAGATCTCTGGCTGAATGTTTTAGCCCTGAGCCCGCAGGAAAGGAGTGGTTTCCAACAGGGACTAGTAAAAGAAGAGCAAATGAATCATGAGTGGTGAGTCTCTCAACTTTAGCGCGGGACTTTCTGAAAGCTATTTTGTATGAGATGAGGGGTTTTCCTAAATTTACTATTTTTATCTGTCTTCCCAAAGAATCAACATAAGGTATCAACAAGTCATTGACAAACAAGATATTATATGTTATAGTAGTACCATTAAATCTCTGCTTCATGTATAGTTTATGGAATACTATGTTTTCTATATCATTTTCACATTACTCATGTTTAATCAATAATAATTATAATAACATTCATAGACACTTAACACTTTTTAATCATAATTTGGGCTCCAGATTATTATGTTTTATTTGCCTTTTTTATGTTGCATCTTTTTAAAAAGCTTATCATTTTGGTATAAATTATACATTTTCATCATTATAAAAATTCAAGGACTAATTATGCTTCTGAAAAAAAGGGAAAATAACGATCCAAGTGCTCACCACCCAAAATGTTGTTATCTCTGTGTATCTAGAGATAACAATGCTTTTAGCTATATCTTTTTCCAGATTTTTTTTCCCAAAACATTGCAAATGTGCCAAATTCCCAGAGGCCTGGCATGTTTGAAAATGTCTGTGAACTTCTACTTTGAGGACAAATTGTTTGGTAGGATATTCTTAGGTCACATTTTTCTTGGGACATTGAGACATTGCTTCATTGTCTTCTGGCTCTAAATACTGCAGTGGAAAAGTCTGAAGCCAGCCTAATTATTTTCCACTGTTTAGGTCATTTTCTTTTCTCCTTTGGAGGCTTATAAGATGTTTCTACACCTTGCGCCTTGGTAACATCACCAAATGATGGCTTGGCATTTATGGTTCTGTACCAATCTTTCCAAGAAAAAAATGCATTTTCACTTGCAGATTAGTTACTATTCTCAATTTCAAGACAACTCTCTTCTAGCCTACCTTTGAATTTTGATTTCTATTTAATTCACTATAATCATTTTTCTAAAATAACAGTTACATCATACTGAAACTCATTTTGTTTTTTCCTATCACCATCTCTTTTCACTCTAGTTAATGTTCTTATTTTTCTCTTTCCTGTATATGTCACTCTTCTACTGTTTTGAGTAAATATTTTGAGATATGCCCAAAGGAATACTGACCACTCTTCTATTGTTTTTAGTAAATATTTTGAAGTATGCCCAAAGGAATATTAACAAAGGCCTGTTCTCCACAGGAAGCTACTCTACCAGAGGCCCTTCTGACCTGACAGAAGGACAATCAACCAACTCTAGCTCCTGCTAGCCTTTCTGTCCCACATAAAGAGAGAAAAAAGCACTAACTAAGGCATACTTCCCAGGGATTAAGGTCTACTAAAAATCTGAGATTTATCTACAACAATACCTAATGCTTATCAGCACATCAACAGGGTTTCAACATAAAAACAATGGGTTAGAATGAGAAGGCTTCAAGAGACGACTCTACTTAAGAAAGAGTTCTTTAAAAAAAAAGATTTTATTTATTTATTTGACAGAGAGAAACACAGCTAGAGAGGGAACACAAGCAGGGTGAGTGAGAGAGGGAGAAGCAGGCTTCCTGAGCTGGAAGCCCGATGTGGAGCTTGATCCCAGGACTCCAGGATCCAGACCTAAGCCAAAGGCAGACGCTTAATGACTGACCCACCCAAGCGCCCCAAGAAAGAGTTCCTAAGGGAAACCCAAAGGCAACAGGGGCTGGAAAACTAGAGAAACTAGAGAAACAGGAAACTAGAGGAAACTAAATCTTCTGACACCTACATATATGGTAAACACTGACCACAACCCAATTCTTGGCCAGATTAAAAGAAAACCTCACATTAAAAGCCCAATTACCTCAGTGCCTATTACCCCATCCATCATGCCCAGCTTTCAACCAAAAATTACAAAGTATGTTAAAAAACAAGAAAAACACAGTATGAAGAGACAAAGCAAGTATCAAAACATGACTCAGATATGACATAGATTTTGAAAATATCAGATGGAGAAACTGAAATAAATATAGTTAATATGTTAAGGACTCTATTGGAAAAAGCAGAGAATGTGCATGGACAATGGATAATGTAGTGTATGGACAAGTAAAATGAATGACAGCAATGCTGGAAGGGATAGGAAGAAGGATTTGGGAGCACTATCTTTATAGCAGTTTTATTCATACTGTCCCCAAACTGTAAGCATTCAAAATACTCTTCAAAAGTGAGTGGATAAACTGTGGTACACCCATGCACTGAAATATTATTCAAATATTTTTCTAATGACTTATCAAGAAAAGAAAGACTTGGATTAAAATTGAATATGCTCTGGGTGCCTGAGTGGCTCAGTTGGTTAAGTGACTGCCTTCAGCTCAGGTCATGATCCTGGAGACCTGGGATCGAGCCCCACATCAGGCTCCCTGCTGGATGGGAAGCCTGCTGCTCCCTCTCTCACTCCCCCTGCTTGTGTTCCCTCTCTGGCTGTGTTTCTCTCTGTCGAATAAATAAAATCTTTAAAAAAAAATTGAATATGCTCAATGAAAGAAGCCAATCTTTAAAGTTGACATATTGTATGACTCTAACCAAATGACATTCTGGGAAAGGCAAAACTACAAAACACTAAAAAGATCAGTGGTTGTCAGGTGCTTAGAGGATATGTGTAGGGGTTAGTAGGTGAAGCACAGGGAGACTATTTTGTATGCTATAATGATCAATACATGGCATTATGCATTTGTTAAACCCATAGAACTGTAGAGCACCCATAGTGAACCTTAATGTCAACTATGGACTTTAGTTCATAACAAGTGGATTGACACTGGTTCATTAATTATAATGAATGGCCCATACTAATGTAAAGTATTATAATAAAGGAGTACAAGGTTGATAATCTGGCAATCTCTGCTCTATCTGCACAATTTTCCTATAAGTCTAAAACTATTCTTTAAAAATTCAGTCTTTTAAAAAAAATCCAGCCTTTTCATTTCACATACACAAAAAGATTAATATATTAATTTATTCACTCATTTGCCTTATTTTTGGAGTACCTACTATGTACATACCTCATACATCTTGCAGGATTGGTTCCAAACCACTGCAATAAAGCAAGGCAAAGAAATTTGTTTGTTTCCCAGTGCATGTGAAAGTAATTATATTTCCGCTATACTGTAGTCTATCAAGTGTGCAATAGCATTATGTTTAAAAAACAGTGTGCATACCTTAATAAAAAAAAAACACTTTATTGCTAAAATCTGCTCACCATTATCTGAGGTTTCAGTAACTATCATAGCTGATCACAGCTCACCATAACAAATACAATAAGACATTTGAAATATTGTAAGAATTACCAAAAATGTGATACAGAGACAGTAAGGGAGAAAATATGCTGCTGGAAAAAAAAATGGTGCCAGTAGAGTCACTCAGAGCAGGGTGGCCACAGACCTTTGATTTCAGGGAGAAAAAAAAAGGCAGTATCTGTGAAACTCAATAAAGCAAAGAGCAATAAAACGAGGTGTGCCTGTGTATCCCAGGCACTGTACTTAGGGCATACACTTTTATTTATGAGATTTATTTATGAGAACCTAAATGAAAAATACAGTATACTGGATTAAGGATAGACCATATTTTAAAATGAGGTAAATATTACTATGACTACAACCACTCCTATTGCTATTACCTCTAGTTATGAATGGATCCCTGCATGAATCTGTAGGAATAACCCACACACTGTGTACTTTATATTATTTATATGTGTGTGTATGTGTGTATAGAACAGTGTGCATTTATATATTTTATATATGTATGTGCTATATATATTTTATGTATGTATATATAATAAATATTATAAATGTATTTGAGAAATTTTGTCTCCTTCAGCAAATATTTTCTTCTAAAGAAAAACATTTGAAATCAAAAGAGGCTTTTATCAGAGCTGACAAGTATAGCACATAGTAGTTTATGGTGTTCTTATTACAGAATATTGCCTCATTTCTAACTTTATGTCTACACATGGATCTAAATGCCAGGAGTCTTAACACTTTGCTCCCTCGTTTTCCAACTCTGATGTTTGCTGGCTCTGTTACAGTTAACATCTAGTTTTTTCTTGGCTGAGGTTACTTTATGTCGTCTAACTTGGTTAAATCACTCATCCAGAGTTGAATAAGTTAATTCATGTGCTTGTTTACAAGACGATGCATGCATTTTTCATCTTGGCCTTTGCAGCTGGTGTAGGTGAATTGCCTTTTTGCTCCAAACTTGAGTCTCATCTGAAAATATCATCCAACTTTCACTCTTTTTATGTGTCAAACATTTGTTTGACTATGTTATTTGTGGCTTGAGATAGCATTCAATACAGCTTTTATAAATTGCTATTGTTTTTCTCTCCTCATCATTATCCCAGTTATAATCATATTTTAGACTTCAGTTTTTTAATATATCATTTAATATATCATTTTAATATATCATTAAAGTCATTAGTAAATGATAGATGACAAAAGGAAACATCTACACCCAAGAAAGAGTTAAAATGGAATTTTTTTTTTAAAGATTTTATTTATTTGACGGAGAGAAACACAGCCAGAGAGGGAACACAAACAGGGGGAGTAAGAGAGGGAGAAGCAGGCTTCCCGCCGAGCAGGGAGACTGATGTGGAATTCGATCCCGGGTGTCCGGGATCATGACCCGAGCAGAAGGCAGTCGCCCAACCAACTGAGCCACCCAAGCACCCTAAAATGGAATTTTAATATGTTTATTAATAGTTGGTGAAATGTTTATAAAAGGAAATATATAGTATATTGGATAATATGGATCCCAAACCTAAAGATTTAATCCTATTTAGCCTTTCATTATAACTATTTTTTAAAGTCTTTATTTTAATTCCAGTTAATTAACGTACAGTGTAATATTTGTTTCAGGAGCACAATATAGTGATTCAACACTTCCATACTTCCATTCTTAAAAAAGGAAAAAAAAAAAAAGGAAGAGACTCAGACCCTTTCCTTAAGTAGAAAGATAAATTCTATAGCCTTTTAAATGGAAAAGCTCCCTAGTTGTCATTAACAGGTTGTCTATATTTTCTCTTGCAAAAGAGAATCATTTCTGATTCCTTGAGGCATTTACTTAGTATTTTAAATAATCACCTGTCTTCATCCCCATCACCTATTTCACCCATCCTTGCACCACCGGCTTCTGGTAGCCATCAGTTTGTTCTCTAGAGTTAAGAGACTGTTTCTTGATTTGCTCTCTATCTCTCTTTTTTTTTCACCTTTGCTCATTTGTTTTGTTTCTTAAGTTCTACAGAAGGAGTGAGATCTTATCGTATTTGTCTTTCTCTGATCGACTTTTTCACATAGCATTATACTCTCTAGCTCCATCCATGTCATTGCAAATTGCAAATGGTAAGATTTCATTCTTTTTATGGCTGAATAATATTCTGTGTGTGTGTGTGTGTGTGTGTGTGTGTGTGTGTGTGTGTGTGTATAAAACACATCTTCTTTATCCATTCTTCAGTTGCTGGGCATTTGGGCTGTTTCCATAATTTGGCTATTGTAGCTAATGTTGCTATAAACCTATGGTGCACATATCCCTTTGAATTATTTTTTTTTTGTATTTGGGGGGTAAATATCCAGTCATGACATGGGTGGGTCATAGGGTAGTTCTATTTTTAACTTTTGGAGGAAAGTTCCACACTGTTTTCCATAGTGACTGTACCAGTGGCATTCCCAGAAACAGTGCAAGAGGATTTTTTTTTTCTCCACATCCTCCCAACACCTGCTGTTTCTTCTGTTGTTGATTTTAGTCATTTAACAGGTGTGATATCACATTGTAGCTTTGATTTGCATCTCCTAGTCTTTTTATTATTATTTAAAAGACTAAGTAAATGCCTCAAGGAATCAGAAATGCTTCTCTTTTGCAAGAGAAAATACAGACAACCTATTAATGACAACTAGGGAACTTTTCCATATAAAAGGGTATAGAATTTATCTTTCTACTTAAGGAAAGGGTCTGAGTTTCTTTCTTTTTTAAAAGATTTTATTTATTTGACAGAGAAACACAGCTAGAGAGAGAACACAAGCAAGGGGAGCAAGAGAGGAAGAAGTAGGCTTCCCGCAGAATGGGGAGCCCAATGCGGGACTTGATCCAGGGACTCCAGGATCATGACTTGAGTCGAAGGCAGACCCTTAATGACTGAGCCCCTAGGTGCCTACAGGTCTGATTTTTTTCAGAATTGTCTAAATGTATCATTTTATACTGTTATATTTAAAAATCCTCTGATAACATCATTGATAGCTACAAAAAGCGATGATCCTTTCTTACACTTAGAATTAAATAAAAAATCAGTAACATAGCTGAAATCTGTTTTCTTTTGTGGCTTAGTGCCTTTCCTGCCATTCTCCTTACTTAGCCACATTAGTCTTTCATGCCTCCACTATACCAAGTTCTTTCCATTTCAAGTCTTTCACCTCTGTTGTTTCCTCTTGTCCTCCCCCTCTCAAGACACCATCACCAATCATTTGTGCCTCAGAGAGGCCTTTCCGATTCCTCTAAACTAGAAGTCTTATCATTGTTTTCTCCCCAGAGCTTCTTGCTTTATTTTTCCACATTTTTTCCCATTGACTACTTTGTGTTTATTTATCATCAAATTTAATTTCCACAAAGCTAAATTCTAGAAGAGCAAAAATCATCTTTTATCTTCCCACCTTTGGATGTCCACTGTCTACCTCTGGCTCTGGAACAAAGGAGGGCTCCAATCAGTGTTTCAAAATTCATATTGTGGAGCCAGTTTCACTGGGTCAGATTAGTCCAAAACACGTTAAATCCAAGGGAAACGCAGAAAGACCACGAGGATGATTGTTTCGTCATATAACCAAAGTGTCTAATGGTGAGAAGAGTAGTCAGTACGGGTACTTTTTCAGTATGTCTTGTGTCAGCTCTGAATCTGGCAGTCCTTACTGGCTGTCTGACACACCGTTCTAGCAGTTCAGTGGGTTATTGCTGAAAAGTCAGCTTCCCTGACCTTTACTCAACATTTCATAAGAGCCTGCTCTTCCTTCATTCAAGAAGTCTTTATTCAGTCCTGAGATGCCAGGCACTCATAGGCATCAGGGAATACAAATTAATAGACATGATAAACAGAAGACAGCAGAGGGAATATGACACCTATTCTCTGCTCTGCTTATCTATATCTATCCACATGTGCACACACACACAAGACTAGAGGGATTAATAGCCAGGGTTCAAATTACAGATATTACAATAGTTTTTTCTTGTTTCTTCAGGTATGAAAAGTTTTAAAATTTTTGTGTATTTTTTAATTGAAGTGGAGTTGACATACAATGTTATGTTAGTTTCAGGTATACAGTATAGTGATTCTATAGTTATATACATTACAAAGTGATTACCCTTATAAATCTAGCTATCATCTGTCACCATATGAAGGTCAAATTATTAGCTATATTCCCTGTGCTGTGCATTTTATTCTTGTGACTTATTTCTTTTATAACTTGGTTTGTACCTTTTCCTTATTTTTATACAACTTTCATTTTTCAGAATTATTATTTCTTTTTTTTCAGAATTATTATTTCTTAAGTTAAAAATTGTTATCTCTTATCAACCTCCATCATCTCTGGGTAAAATGTCTTCTGAACTGTGCTATCTGGAAACACCAAAGTTCTTTAAATCAGCTTTTATAATTATAATTTATTATAGTATTCTCATCAAAATTATACTAAAACCTCTAACAATTATGAATTATTTTATCAATATTATTGATTATTATATCAATAGCATATGTGATTTTTCTGTTTGATTTACTCTGTAATTATATCTCTCAATTACTAATAAATGTTGTCAGGTTTAGGAGATAAAAATAGAACAGCACAGGGGCACCTGGGTGACTCAGTCAGTTAAGCATCTGTCTTCAGCTCAAGTCGTGATCCCAGGGTCCTGGAATTGAGCCCAAGTCAGGCTCCCTGATCAGCTTCTTCCTCTGCCTCTACCTCCTCCTTACCCCCACTTGTGCTCTCTCTCTCCCAAATAAATAAATAAAATCTTAAAAAAAAATAGCAACACAGTGAAATTTCAATTTCAAATGAACAACACTTTTTTTGTATAAGTATGTCTCATGTAATGTTTGGGATGTATTTATGCTAAAAAAATTACTCATCATTTGCCTAAAATTTTAATTAAGTGTATGTCCTTTATTTTACAGTCAATCCTAATTAGTTTAGAATTTGAGAATGGATCTCTTCAAACTCCAACAAGTCATTGCAAAGATTCCTCATAGTACCTCAGAATCTCTAGAATGGCAGGAAACTTAAAGGTCGTGCAGGAAAGTAAAATGTGCAGCACTTAAATACATTGTGTGGCATATTCAGATGAGGTTTCATCAAAGGTAACTGAATCTATCTTACGTAAGAAGAATTGGGAGCAGGTGGGTGGAGTCTTGGGTCAGTGGGAATGGGCCAGGGGAGGTTTATTTATCCCTTGAAATCTAAGATGATATCCTTGAAGTTTTCTGAAATTATAAAAGCATGTGAGTTTTACAGCAGTGCTAGGATTTCTGGAAGTATGCTTGGTTTACCATACTCAGCATGAGTCAGTATGTAACATAAGAACATGTCGTATATAGGTTCTGTTATAACAGTCTACTTGAAGCAGTTTTCTGATCAACAACTTACCTGAAGTGTTAGCTATGCACATGATATAAGTGTCAGTACCCTCAATATTAGCATTCTCCAGAGAAACAGAACCAATAGAATATGTGTATATGTCTCATAGAGATTTATTTTAAGGAGTTAGCTCACACAATTGTGGGGGCTGGTAAGACAAAATTCTTAGGGCCAGGCATCAAACTGGAAATGCAGGCAGTAGTTAATGTTATAATCTTGAGTCTGAAATGTATAGGGCAGGAGGGTAAATAAAATTCCTAGGAGATTTCTATATTACAATCTTGAGGCTAAATTTCACCTTCCCTTGGAATCTCAGTTTTCTCTCTGAAGACCTTCAACTGATTGGATGAGTCCCATTCCTATTATCAAGAGTAATCTCTTTTACTTAAAGTCAAATTATTGTTGATGTTAATCACATCTACAAAATGCCTTTACAGCAACATCTAGATTAGTATTTGACCAAACAACTGGGTAGCATTGGCTAATCAACTTGACATATAAAATTACCTATCAAACTCCTTATAACTGATATGTATTTAAAGGTCTCAATACATTTCATTCCTAACATAGCATGAAGAATCTTGGCTTCAGAGTTAGATGGCCCCTAAATTCAACATTTACTGGCTACGTACCCTTGAAAAACTCATTTAATCTTTCTTTACCTCAGGTTATTGTTCTGTAAAACAAGAAAAACAATACCCTTATAGGGTCGACATAAGGATTGTACATTTAAATAATGTATTGCATATAAAAGTATATAGCAAAATTTCCAATGTACAGGAAGCATTCAGTAAATAGTAGTTTTTGTTTACATTGATAGCTACTGTAATTATTTCATAATTCACTGTGAGTTTTATTAGAATTCATGCTGCTCTCTGGATTACTTAGCTAGTTACCCAAGGAATGCTGACATTCTGCCTTGACCACAATTCCTCTTCCTTGTAGATTTTCTAAGGGGGCTCAACATACAAGGTATAACAAGAAGTAAGAAAAATTAAAACTTAAGTGCAATTTTATTTTTAACCTGTCTTCTTCCTGACACCTTCAGGCAGAATTCTTTGCTAAGCTTTTTAGGTAATCCCAGTCATTACCCTGAAATGGGACTGACTATTTAGATAAACAATATATCCCCTGTGGGGAAAGGAAGAAGGTGTGAAATAGAGTGTGTGAGAAGTGTCAGATGTGTGTCCTTCGCAGAGGTCTGTAAGAGCAGGTCTCATCAGGAAAAAGAATCTATGCCTGAAGGGAAAGCACACACAAAAAATGAAGAATATATTGACAATCCAACTCAGCTCTACCCACCTTTTCTAAGCCTACCACTCCTTTAAAAAGAAACTAAACCCAATTAAGGCAAACAACTTCTGCCAGCTTCCTCCTGCATACCATTTTTAGGTCAACAGTGTAGAGTGTCCTCAGGAGCCCCTGTGTGTTCCTGTTTTCTGGGCTGGGGGCAGTGGGTAAACAACAGCAGGACAGGGACTCATCAGGGATCTTTGGGGAGAGAAGCTGTGGGAGAAAGCTGCTAGAATAGGTAGGAGATTGAAGTCATTGCAATTGGAACGATTAAGAAAAAGTCATCTGATTTCTTGTCCCAGGCTGGCATGGCCTGGTAATTATTGTCTTGTTTAGATATATGAATCAATGCAGGATTCTCCAAACTTCCATTATGACCAGGCCACTTTAATGACCTTTGTCATGTTCTTATAAACTCATCCCATTACTTGATATTGTTATGAAACAAATGCATCTTGATTCCTTTAAGTATTGGCTCATATTATCTATATTATCTCATGATTTCTGTGAAATTCAGAATGTCCCAGAAATTTCACAGAAATCATGAATTTTTATTGTTGTTTTTGTTGTCTGTGTGTATCACATTAAAAATAAAATTTAAAACTACCTAAATAAATAGTTGAAATCTGTATCCCATACAACCACTGGGAAGTATATCATGCTTTCAGAGGTAGGTGAAAATATAGGTTTTAAAGTTTTTGCATTTTTTTGTGTGTTTTGTTTTGTTTTGTTTTGTTTTAGAGAGGGAGAGCATGTGTGTGGGTGTGGGGCCAGCAAGCGTGGGGGAGGGGCAGAAGGAGAGGGAGAATCTCAAGCAGACTCCCGGCTGCAATGTCTGCTTGATCTTATGACCCAGAGATCATGACCTGAGCCAAATCAAAAGTTGTATGCTTAACCAACTGAGCCAACCAGATGCCCTGAAAATAAAGGTTTTAAACCTCCTGAATTCCTATTGTTATAACAACTCTTTGTCAATTATAATGTCAGGAGTTGTTCTGTGCACTGCAGATGCAGAAATAATTGAGAGTTAATTATTCACTGAGTTTACCATCAAGGGGGGGTGTCAGACAAACAAAAAGAAAAAAATATATTTTAAACAATGGTACATGTTGCAAAGACAATGAAACCGGTTAAGAAGAAAGTTGCTGGAAGTGTGAATTTTTTATTTCAGTATGGCTGAGTATAATCAGTATCCCCCCCCTTTTTTTTTTTAAGATTTTATTTATTTATTTGACAGCAAGAGAGAGATTACAAGCAGGCAGAGAGAGAGAGGAGGAAGCAGACTCTCTGCTGAGCAGAGAGCACCCGGGGCCTGGACCGCAGGACCCTGAGATCATGACCTGAGCCGAAAACAGAGGGTTACCCAGTGAGCCACCCAGGCGCCCAGTATCTCCTTTTTTTTTCGCAATCATTCCAACGCAACCAAGACGATAAGAAACTCTACATAAAGTTCATTACAAAATAAATAAAAATAAATGAATAAAATCTCAGAGGTAACAACAAGCAACCCTGAATTGTCAAATAGAAGAGAGGATTGTCCGAACAGTGAAGACCAAAGTGGTATAGAGAGAGGGTCTTTGTTACAGAACTCAATTAAAAGGCCATAAGCACTGCTTTGCAATCTTGAGATTCAGAAGCAAGTTTTTTGTTTGCAAAAATGACAACAGGTTGCCTGGACGGATAGAGGTAGCTTCCTTGGGCCTGGCTCTGTTTTGAGGGGAAAACCACAGTGACACTCTACTTATAATTTAGTCCAAGGAGAGGAAAGAGGTCCTTCCTGCTACTGGGAGCTGACTGCCGTTGGTAACCTCAGTGTTTTGGGAATAAGTAAAAGCTAATAAACTCACACACAACAACATAGGGCATAAAAACATTTCTCACCAGCCTGGAATATACTATTGGCCCATCCTTTAGGAAAACCTCATTCAAATAATAGGCTGGAAAAAATCATTCTATTCAAACATCAGTTGTCAAAATGGAATGAGCTTCAATATAAAATCTAAACAGAGTAAGAAAACTCCTGCATGCATATTCTAATCCCTAGAATAATCCCTAAAATATAACAAAAAGAGATATATAACTAACAATTAAATATATGCTAAAATAGAATTCTAAAAGATACTCAAATAATAATTTAAAAAAAGAGGATTACTGTGGTGAGCAGTTCATTAAATGCATTGTTTTTGACTCATGACATTGTATACCTGAAACTAATATAACATTGTATGTCAGCTGTACTTAAAACAACAACAGTAACAACAGGTGTAAGCTAATGCTATGGCGGTGGTAGTCACTTTGTAATACATGAACTTATCAGATCAACATGTTGTGCACCTTAAACTTGCATAATATATATGTGAATTATATTTCAATAAAAATATTTTTTTAAAAAAAGAGAAATAAAGGAGGGGCGCCTGGGTGGCTCAATTGATTGGGCAACTGCCTTCAGCTCAGGTCATGATCCTGGAGACCCGGGATCGAGCCCCACTTCGGGCTCCTGCTCGCCGGGAAGCCTGCTTCTCCCTCTCTTACTCCCCCTGCTTGTGTTCCCTCTCTAGCTATGTTTCTCTCTGTCATATAAATAAATAAAATCTTAAAAAAAAAAAAAAAGGAATACGGGACTAGAAGTTCAAATCAAAGAGAGTATAAACAAAGCAAATAGTAAAATGATAGACCTAAAACTATGAATATTAATAATTCCATTAAATATTAGTAAACTAAACCAAAAAAGGCAAAACTTACCAAAATAGATTTAAAAAGGAAAAGAGTACTATATAGTAATTACAAGTAATGGGCTATTGATAGACCCACAATGTGGATGGATTTCAAAAATGTTCTGAGTGAAAGGAGCTTTCTACAAAGAACACATACTCTAATTCCTTTTGTATCAAAATCTAGGAAAGCAGATGAACCTATAAAGGAAAAAATGAGAACTGTTGATGTTTGCAGGAGGGTGAGGTCAAGAGTTGGCTTTCTGGACTGATAGTTATATTCTATATTTTGGTAAGAATTTGATATAGTTGTCCTTGTTAAAACTCATCAAATATATACTAAACATTTACATAGTTCTTTTTTCATTACATTTTATTTTATTTTATCGTAAGTGTACTCTTTAAATCCCATCCCGTATTTCCCCCCATGCCTCTAACCCCCCCACTCCTCTGGTAACCATCAGTTTGTTTTCTAGAGTTAAAAATCTGTTTCTTGGTTTGTTTCTCTCTCTCTCTTCTATTTTTTTTTCCTTTACTCATTTATTTTGTTTCTTAAATTCCACATAGAAGTGAGATCATATGATATTTGTCTTTCTCTGACTGACTTATTTTGCTTAGCATTTTCTACATGTCATTATAGATGGTAAGATTTCATTCCTTTTTGTGGCTAAATAATATTCCATTATATACCTGTGTGTGTGTGTGTATGTGTGTGTGTGTACACATACACAATGGAATATATATATATATATATATATATACACACACACACAATGGAATATATATATATATTCAGTAGATTATCTTTTAGTTTTGTTGATTATTTTCTTTGCTGTGCAGAAACTTTATTTTGATGTAGTCTCAATAGTTTATTTTTTCTTTCATTTCCTTTCTTCAGGAAATCTATGTAGAAAAATATTCTCATCCAAAAAAATATTGCTACAGCTATGTCAGAGAGATTCCTACCTGTGTTCTTTTTTCCTTTTTAAAAAATATTTATTTATTTATTTATTTATTTGAGAGAGAAAGAGAGAGAGGCAGAGGGGAGAAGCAGACACCCTGCTAAATACGAAGCCTGACACATAGAGCGTGGGGCTCAGTCCCAGGACACAGATCATGACCTGAGTTGAAGGCAGATGCTTAACGGACTGAGCCACCCAGTTGCCCCTACTTGTGCTCTCTTCAAGGATTTTAACATATATTATTGCATGTAAAGTTTATATAAAAAGAAAATAACAAAACAAATACTGAACTCTAGATTATGAAGTATCTAGAAAAATGTATATTGATAGCTGCAATTTATTTTGAATACTAAATGGATGGTAGATGGCTAAAAGTATTGTTATCTCACGAAAGGTACAGAAGCACCTCCACATTGTTCAAGGAGTAGGCTGAGGTGAAGAGGGAATATGCAAAGTGATATCTTCATGTGTACTGTCTGCTTTCCAGTTCGTGAGTGGCTGGGCAGAGAAGGTAGGAGCTGGAGCCTTTTAATCTGCTCTGCAGTTGGAGAATCTTTTTTTTTTTTTTAAGATTTTATTTATTTGACAGAGAGAAACACAGCCAGAGAGGGAACACAAGCAGGGGGAGTGAGAGAAGGAGAAGCAGGCTTCCCACCAAGCAGGGAGATCGATGTGGGGCTCGATTCCGGGTCTCTGGGATCATAACCTGAGCCGAAGGCAGTCGCTCAACCAACTGAGCCACCCAGGCGCCCCCGCAGTTGGAGAATTGTAAGTGCTGTTCTGTAGGGCCCAAGGTCTTGGCTTCTGAAAACAGTGAAACTGGTCTCTTAGATTTCCCTGGAGCTCCTGAATAAACCGATGCCGAATGTAGAATACCAAATGGCCGACCTGAGAGGAAATAGAAGAGCTGGTCCAGTAGGAAGACCTATTGAAAAGCCTGGGGAGTCATCAGGTCAAGAGATTTAACTTCAAAGTCTTGATCTTTTCCAATTGCCTGAAGCTTGCTTTCCTTTACACCTGATATCAAAATCTGCATTGTTGTGCACACAAATAAACATACTCTGCATCATGAAAATCAAGAAATGATTTAAAAGACGTCATTCATTGCCAAAAGATGTAGCTCCTTAGACGCTTCTGGCCTTTGCAGTGATCTGTTCCGGTGCCATTCATATTGCAGGGAGTTTAAAGGCTCAGATGCGGGGCACCTGGGTGGCTTAGTTGGTAAAACGACTGCCTTTGGCTCAGGTCATGATCCCGGAGACCCAGGATCGAGTCCCAAATCGGGCTCCCTGCTTGGCGGGACGCCTGCTTCTCCCTCTTTCAGTCCCTCTACTTGTGTTCCCGCTCTGGCTGTGTTTCTCTCTGTCAAATAAAATCTTTAAAGGCTCAGATGCCACTTCAGAACTAAAAAATAAGATGTTGGAGAATCACCTATCATTTTATGTATTTAATCGTCATGGTCAAGTACTATTCTGGCTTACAGAAAATACTTCAAACCAAGACTCATTGTTCTCTAATATATTGTTGAAGTTACAAAAACTTAACTCACTGTGTGGTTAAGATTTTTACAAATAATAATAGCAGAACAGCATACAGAGATGGAATAGGGGCTTTTGGGGTATAAAACATTCCCCCACCCACCCACCACCAGTATTTATATTGATAGTTCAGTCTTAATTAAAATAAAATCTATGCCCCTCATTTGCACACCATTAGTGAAGTCAACCATGTGGTATAAATTATCTGCAAAGAGTCTTTGCCTTTTGAGAGGGTTTTTTTTTTAATTATTATTTTTTAAAACAAATTAATTTCTTTAGTAAAAATCACTGCTTGGAATACATTTCTTTGAAAAAGGTTTATTGGTTTTCAGTAAAAAACACACAGAATCAAGCCATTCCAGAAATTGGCAGCTTAAAATATCAGTTACTTGGGGTGCCTGGGTGGCTCAGTTGGTTAAGTGACTGCCTTGGGCTCAGGTCATGATCCCGGAGACCCGGGATCGAGTCCCACATTGGGCTCCCTGCTCGGCGGGAAGCTTCTCCCTTTCTTACTCCCCTTGCTTGTGTTCCCTCTCTGGCTGTGTTTCTCTCTGTCAAATAAATAAAATCTTAAAAAAAAATATATCAGTTACTTATTTTCCTGGATTTCAGTTTGCACGAGGCAGTCTGTTTCAGACTACTGTAAGTGGCGAAAACATGGATGAGAAGGAGGGCAAGGAATTGAGGCTAATCACAGAGTAGGCAAAAAACACAACTTAGCAAGTGTGCTGCTTGGCTCCCTCAAACCTCAGAACACAGTCTACTTTTAGTTTCTTAAAGGATGTTTATAAAAATTGATGACAATCTGATGTAGATGGCATGACTCAACATATTTCCAAGGACTAAAGTCAGTGGGATAAATCTCTGAACAAAGGAAGAAGCTACAGATTGATAAGAAAACAATCACTAAAGCAATTGCACATTAAGAAATAACCTCTAAGTAATGCAATAGATCAAAAAAATGAACTCACAGTGAAAACTGGGAAATATTTTGAACTCAAGGACAGCAAAAATCCTACACCTCACGATGTGTGGGATGCAACTATAGTTTGACATAGAAGAAATTTTTAGCTTAAAATGGGCAACATGAAACTTAAAGGAATGATAGAATTTCAATGATTTAAATTTCATTTAAAGAATTTAGATAATAAGACAAAAACTTAAAAGAAATAAAGAAGATAATGAAAAAGTGAATTTAAACTAATAAAATAGAAAACAAAAATAATAGAAGGGATTGAGAAAGCCAAAATTTGGTATTTGAAAAAGCTCATAAAGCTGATAAATCTCTTATGAATCTAATCTAGGGTAAAAAAAATGAGAGGTATAATATAAAAAATGAAAAAGACAAAGAATTACAATCACATAGACATTGAACAAAACTAGATAAGGTTATTTTGAGAAAACTTCTATCACATTCATATCTTTTGTCATTGGGTTTAATAATTTTCTATATATGGTTTTACTTCTATAAAAAGGTTTTAGGGGTACTTGGGTAGTTCAATTGTTGAAGCAAAAACTCTTGATTTCAGCTCAGGTCATAATTTCAGACTCCTAAGATTGAGCCCCACATTGGGTTCTGCACTGGGCATGGCTTCCTGCTTAAAATTCTCCTTCTCCCTCTGCCTTCCTGCCTTCTCATGCACTCTATCTCTCTCAAAAATAATAAAGTAAAATAAAAAAAAAGTAAAATAAAATAATAAAAAGTTTTAAAAACAGTGACATAATCAGCCTAATAAAGTACTAATAACCAATGTTTACTGACTGATGATTTTGTGCCAGTAATAGTTCTAAGTGAGTGGCCTACATTATTATCTCATTTAATTCTCATGGCAACTTTACAAAGTGTACTTTTCTTATTCCTAATTTAAAAATGAAAAAAAACTGAGACATAGAAAGTTGAAGTAACCACCCTAATTCACTCAGCTAAGCAGAGCTACAAATGCTCAAAGAAAAAGAATAGCAAGATGACAGAAAAGCTGAGATAACTGGCCAGAGCTCAAAAAGATTATATAAAAATAAAATAAACTTAGTACATAAGTGAAGACAGTGAAAGCAACACAATACGGAGCAAAGTAGAAACTCTAAATAACAAGAATGGACAGAGTAATAAAAATATGAATATTAATGAGTCCCAAAACCAAAGAAAGTTATTGATACCATAAAAAGGGCTTTGTGAATGAGAAAAGTAGCAATGAGTTTGTATCCATTAAGGATTACATTATACTACATGTAAGATATTTCCTTTCTTTCAAGCTATAGTCACAAAATGGCTGTCACCACGAACTTTCTGTCCATTAATATAAGCATAAAGAGGAAGATAGAAGCAACCAAACATTGGATATACCGCCTAGCTCAGGAAATCCAAACATGCTCCAAATCTCCTAGTCTTTATTGTAGGCAGCTCATTAGGCAGACTTGTGAAATAGGTAAGCAGTGCAGCAAGCAAACCTGGAAAAGGTGCCTGCACCTGTGTGTGTGTGTGTGTGTGTGTGTGTGTGTGTGTGTGTGTGTGTGTGTGTGAAGAAGAGAGAGAGGACATTGCTACACCCAAGAAAATTGCTGTTTTTGTTAAAAAGATTTTATTTATTTATTTGACAGAGAGAAACACAGCTAGAGAGGGAACACAAGCAGGGGAAGTGAGAGAGGGAGAAGCAGGCTTCCCGTGGAACAGGAGGCCAACTTGGGGCTCAGTCCCAGAATTGTGGGATCACAACCCAAGCTGAAGGCAGACGTTCAATGACTGAGCCACCCAGGCGCCCCACTGTTTCATTAACACAGAAGGAAAGATCGGATATTGGATAGGAAAAGAACACTGCCATGGGGGTTACATTAATAACTGAATTTGATAACAAGAATGTCCCTGGTGACAGTGGCAAAAACAAAACAAAACAAAAAATACCCGCTCCCCCCCAAAAACGGTTTCAATGACGTAGGAGATCAGAAGGCAAATGTGAGTAACTGGAAGTAAAGGGCAATCAAAATGTGGAAAAAGAGGGGCACCTGGGTGGCTCAGTTGGTTAAGCGACTGCCTTGGCTCAGGTCATGATCCCGGAGACCCGGGATTGAGCCCCGCATCGGGCTGCCTACTCGGCGGGAAGCCTGCTTCTCCCTCTCTCACTGCCCCTGCTTGTGTTCCCTCTCTTGCTGTGTTTCTCTCTGTCAAATAAATAATAAAATCTTAAAAAAAAAATGTGGAAAAAGAGTATGAGGACAAACTTCATGATATTTAACTCTAAAGGAAAATCTGACTACAGGGTACACTACACAATTATATAGACATGTTTCTTTTTGCTAATTTTAAGGATGTTGACAAAATTTTGAATTAAAACTTATGTATTCCTAATTCTCAAATATGTATATTTGCATATGTATATTCCCAAATATGAATATGAATATAAATACGAATGAGTTGGCATTTGTGACACAAATGTTGTCATATTGCAATGACTTGCAAGCTCTCATATTCCTGAACTTGTAAAATTAGTGGAAAATCTCATAAAGTCGATCATGGTTTAGCTGAAAACCAATTTACCACAAAGGTTATGCTGGAGAACTCCAAGCCTGACCACTGACCTACCTGTAGACTCCAAAGAGCACAGTCTATCCTGGAATCACTTCTAATGCTTCATTTGTGGAAGCCTGGATGATACTTTGCAAATATTAGATGTAATAAACCAAATGATGAATCTGGCACTACTGTCGTTGTTTTAAAAGACTCCTACTGAATACAACAAAGTTAAAAATATCATGGCGAAAAATTTGTAGGGACAGTTTGATTCTTCCACTGTTTCTCAATGGAGGTAAGGATTGTGGAGTATTTCAAACATGTGATGTTGCCTTAGAAAGTAGGGTGAACTTTTTTGAACTTTCTGGAAAAATTGTGTTTACACAAGTGTTTATAATAAGTAAGTAGATGAGTACAAGCGTATCTCTTATTGTGAGGAATGCAGAGGAATTTTAGTTGAGGAAAAAGAATTTCCTTTTCATTTTATTGAGAAAACTTTAGAAATATTGAATACTGAATATAGAATTTACATTTCAAAGTTAAGCCTTTTCCTAGCGTGAGAGAGAGAAAGGAAAAGAACATTCATTTTCTTTTGGGTTTAGTTTCTTGAATGAATATTATTTTTTATACAGTTTGGTGTTCAAATCATGCATGCCTTCATTGCTTTACTGAAAATACTAAAAGACGTGAAGCATAATTGCAGCCAGTTAATATCTTGTTTTATATTAAAACCAGATAATTATATATGGCATTTCCCCCCTTATTTAATTTTTAATTACAGATACATTTTACTTTGAATATCAAAATACTGAGTTATAAGGACATTCAGAATTAAAGGGCTTAGTTCAAATAATTCTAGAGACATTCTGGTTGAAAATTTTTCTACCCCTTTCTATGTACAAATGGTCATTTTGCAATAAACATTATCTTTGATTTCAATAAAGAGTTATAACCTCTGGGATGCCTGGGTGGCTCAGTTGGTTAAGCGACTGCCTTCGGTTCAGGTCATGATTCCGGAGACCCAGGATCTAGTCCCACATCAGGCTCCCTGCTCAGCGGGAAGCCTGCTTCTCCCTCTCTCACTCCCCCTGCTTGTGTTGCCTCTCTAGCTGTGTTTCTCTCTGTCAAATAAATAAAATCTTTAAAAAAAAAAAGAGTTATAACCTCTGGAATCACTTAAC